>JBBDGP010004869.1:0-139651 GCA_037952835.1 Lithobates septentrionalis | reverse complement strand
AGGGGGGAGGGGCTGGGATGGAGGGGGAGGGGACATTGGAGTGTAAGCTCCTGTGGTGCAGAGCTCTCTTCTGTAGAAAGGGGGAGGGGCTGGGATGGAGGGGGGAGGGGGCATTAGAGTGTAAGCTCCTGTGGTGCAGTGCTCTCCTGTATAGAGGGGGAGGGGCTGGGATGGAGGGGGAGGGGACATTAGAGTGTAAGCTCCTGTGGTGCAGTGCTCTCTCCTGTAGAAAGGGGGAGGGGCTGGGATGGAGGGGGAGGGGACATTAGAGTGTAAGCTCCTGTGGTGCAGTGCTCTCCTGTATAAAGGGGGAGGGGCTGGGATGGAGGGGGAGGGGACATTAGAGTGTAAGCTCCTGTGGTGCAGTGCTCTCTCCTGTATAAAGGGGGAGGGGCTGGGATGGAGGGGACATTAGAGTGTAAGCTCCTGTGGTGCAGTGCTCTCCTGTATAGAGGGGGAGGGGCTGGGATGGAGGGGGAGGAGACATTAGAGTGTAAGCTCCTGTGGTGCAGTGCTCTCTCCTGTATAGAGGGGGAGGGGCTGGGATGGAGGGGGAGGAGACATTAGAGTGTAAGCTCCTGTGGTGCAGTGCTCTCTCCTGTAGAAAGGGGGAGGGGCTGGGATGGAGGGGGAGGGGACATTAGAGTGTAAGCTCCTGTGGTGCAGTGCTCTCTCCTGTATAGAGGGGGAGGGGCTGGGATGGAGGGGGAGGGGACATTAGAGTGTAAGCTTCTGTGGTGCAGTGCTCTCCTGTATAAAGGGGGAGGGGCTGGGATGGAGGGGGAGGGGACATTAGAGTGTAAGCTCCTGTGGTGCAGTGCTCTCTCCTGTAGAAAGGGGGAGGGGCTGGGATGGAGGGGACATTAGAGTGTAAGCTCCTGTGGTGCAGTGCTCTCCTGTATAGAGGGGGAGGGGCTGGGATGGAGGGGGAGGAGACATTAGAGTGTAAGCTCCTGTGGTGCAGTGCTCTCTCCTGTAGAAAGGGGGAGGGGCTGGGATGGAGGGGGAGGGGACATTAGAGTGTAAGCTCCTGTGGTGCAGTGCTCTCTCCTGTAGAAAGGGGGAGGGGCTGGGATGGAGGGGGAGGGGACATTAGAGTGTAAGCTCCTGTGGTGCAGTGCTCTCTCCTGTAGAAAGGGGGAGGGCTGGGATGGAGGGGGAGGGGACATTAGAGTGTAAGCTCCTGTGGTGCAGTGCTCTCCTGTATAAAGGGGGAGGGGCTGGGATGGAGGGGGAGGGGACATTAGAGTGTAAGCTCCTGTGGTGCAGTGCTCTCTCCTGTATAAAGGGGGAGGGGCTGGGATGGACGGGGAGGGGACATTAGAGTGTAAGCTCCTGTGGTGCAGTGCTCTCTCCTGTAGAGAGGGGGAGGGGCTGGAGGGGAGGGGTCAGTCAGGTGTGGTGGAGATGCTGTAGAACCTCTTCCCTCCCCTCCCCCTCCTCTCACCTGTCCCGGGCGCTCAGTGCCGGGTGTCGGAGGGTCTCTCTGAGGCCTCCCGCTGTGTCCCGGGCCCCGGTGCCGGCCGTTCTCCCCGGGCTGCCATGCTGGATGAGGAGCCCCCCGGAGCTGGCCTGTCACTGAGGGGAGTCCGGCCTGAACGACCACCACACGAACCGACCAATCCAGAACCGCGATACACAGAGCTCACCAATCACAGCCGAGGACGGACCACCAATCACAGCACGGGGAGAGACCACCAATGACAGAGGGCGGGGACCGGCTACCCGCCAATCGACTGACAGAGAGGGGAGGGGGCGGGGCTGGAGTCCCCTAATTCTCCTCAGACTCCTCTGCCAGCTTCTCCATATAACGAGGGAGGTGTGAGGTATATATAGAGTACTATGAGGGAGGTGTGAGGTATATATGAGGGAGGTGTGAGGTATATATATGAGGGAGGTGTGAGGTATATATGAGGGAGGTGTGAGGTATATATATGAGGGAGGTGTGAGGTATATATGAGGGAGGTGTGAGGTATATATAGAGTACTATGAGAGAGGTGTGAGGTATATATGAGGGAGGTGTGAGGTATATATATGAGGGAGGTGTGAGGTATATATGAGGGAGGTGTGAGGTATATATAGAGTACTATGAGAGAGGTGTGAGGTATATATGAGGGAGGTGTGAGGTATATATAGAGTACTATGAGGGAGGTGTGAGGTATATATGAGGGAGGTGTGAGGTATATATGAGGGAGGTGTGAGGTATATATATGAGAGAGGTGTGAGGTATATATGAGGGAGGTGTGAGGTATATATATGAGGGAGGTGGTGAGGTATATATATGAGGGAGGTGTGAGGTATATATATGAGGGAGGTGTGAGGTATATATATGAGGGAGGTGTGAGGTATATATAGAGTACTATGAGAGAGGTGTGAGGTATATATGAGGGAGGTGTGAGGTATATATGAGGCAGGTGTAAGGTATATATAGAGTACTATGAGGGAGGTGTGAGGTATATATATAGTACTATGAGGGAGGTGTGAGGTATATATATGAGGGAGGTGTGAGGTATATATGAGGGAGGTGTGAGGTATATATGAGGGAGGTGTGAGGTATATATGAGGGAGGTGTGAGGTATATATGAGGGAGGTGTGAGGTATATATAGAGTACTATGAGGGAGGTGTGAGGTATATATGAGGGAGGTGTGAGGTATATATAGAGTACTATGAGGGAGGTGTGAGGTATATATGAGGGAGGTGTGAGGTATATATAGAGTACTATGAGAGAGGTGTGAGGTATATATGAGAGAGGTGTGAGGTATATATATGAGGGAGGTGTGAGGTATATATGAGGGAGGTGTGAGGTATATATGAGGGAGGTGTGAGGTATATATGAGGGAGGTGTGAGGTATATATGAGGGAGGTGTGAGGTATATATAGAGTACTATGAGGGAGGTGTGAGGTATATATGAGGGAGGTGTGAGGTATATATAGAGTACTATGAGGGAGGTGTGAGGTATATATGAGGGAGGTGTGAGGTATATATAGAGTACTATGAGGGAGGTGTGAGGTATATATGAGGGAGGTGTGAGGTATATATGAGGGAGGTGTGAGGTATATATATGAGAGAGGTGTGAGGTATATATAGAGTACTATGAGGGAGGTGTGAGGTATATATAGAGTACTATGAGGGAGGTGTGAGGTATATATAGAGTACTATGAGGGAGGTGTGAGGTATATATGAGAGAGGTGTGAGGTATATATGAGAGAGGTGTGAGGTATATATAGAGTACTATGAGGGAGGTGTGAGGTATATATGAGAGAGGTGTGAGGTATATATGAGGGAGGTGTGAGGTATATATGAGGGAGGTGTGAGGTATATATGAGAGAGGTGTGAGGTATATATATGAGGGAGGTGTGAGGTATATATGAGGGAGGTGTGAGGTATATATGAGGGAGGTGTGAGGTATATATGAGGGAGGTGTGAGGTATATATGAGAGAGGTGTGAGGTATATATATGAGGGAGGTGTGAGGTATATATGAGAGAGGTGTGAGGTATATATATGAGGGAGGTGTGAGGTATATATAGAGTACTATGAGGGAGGTGTGAGGTATATATGAGGGAGGTGTGAGGTATATATATGAGGGAGGTGTGAGGTATATATAGAGTACTATGAGGGAGGTGTGAGGTATATATGAGGGAGGTGTGAGGTATATATATGAGGGAGGTGTGAGGTATATATAGAGTACTATGAGGGAGGTGTGAGGTATATATGAGGGAGGTGTGAGGTATATATGAGAGAGGTGTGAGGTATATATATGAGGGAGGTGTGAGGGTATATATGAGAGAGGTGTGAGGTATATATATGAGGGAGGTGTGAGGTATATATAGAGTACTATGAGGGAGGTGTGAGGTATATATGAGGGAGGTGTGAGGTATATATGAGGGAGGTGTGAGGTATATATGAGGGAGGTGTGAGGTATATATGAGAGAGGTGTGAGGTATATATATGAGGGAGGTGTGAGGTATATATGAGGGAGGTGTGTGAGGTATATATAGAGTACTATGAGAGAGGTGTGAGGTATATATATGAGGGAGGTGTGAGGTATATATAGAGTACTATGAGGGAGGTGTGAGGTATATATGAGGGAGGTGTGAGGTATATATGAGGGAGGTGTGAGGTATATATATGAGGGAGGTGTGAGGTATATATAGAGTACTATGAGGGAGGTGTGAGGTATATATGAGGGAGGTGTGAGGTATATATATGAGGGAGGTGTGAGGTATATATAGAGTACTATGAGGAGGTGTGAGGTATATATGAGGGAGGTGTGAGGTATATATGAGAGAGGTGTGAGGTATATATATGAGGGAGGTGTGAGGTATATATGAGAGAGGTGTGAGGTATATATATGAGGGAGGTGTGAGGTATATATAGAGTACTATGAGGGAGGTGTGAGGTATATATGAGGGAGGTGTGAGGTATATATGAGGGAGGTGTGAGGTATATATGAGGGAGGTGTGAGGTATATATGAGAGAGGTGTGAGGTATATATATGAGGGAGGTGTGAGGTATATATGAGGGAGGTGTGAGGTATATATAGAGTACTATGAGGGAGGTGTGAGGTATATATGAGGGAGGTTTGAGGTATATATAGAGTACTATGAGGGAGGTGTGAGGTATATATGAGGAGGTTTGAGGTATATATAGAGTACTATGAGGGAGGTGTGAGGTATATATGAGGGAGGTGTGAGGTATATATAGAGTACTATGAGGGAGGTGTGAGGTATATATGAGAGAGGTGTGAGGTATATATGAGGGAGGTGTGAGGTATATATGAGGGAGGTGTGAGGTATATATGAGAGAGGTGTGAGGTATATATATGAGGGAGGTGTGAGGTATATATGAGGGAGGTGTGAGGTATATATGAGGGAGGTGTGAGGTATATATGAGGGAGGTGTGAGGTATATATGAGAGAGGTGTGAGGTATATATATGAGGGAGGTGTGAGGTATATATGAGAGAGGTGTGAGGTATATATATGAGGGAGGTGTGAGGTATATATAGAGTACTATGAGGGAGGTGTGAGGTATATATGAGGAGGTGTGAGGTATATATGAGGGAGGTGTGAGGTATATATATGAGGGAGGTGTGAGGTATATATAGAGTACTATGAGGGAGGTGTGAGGTATATATGAGGGAGGTGTGAGGTATATATATGAGGAGGTGTGAGGTATATATAGAGTACTATGAGGGAGGTGTGAGGTATATATGAGAGAGGTGTGAGGTATATATGAGGGAGGTGTGAGGTATATATGAGAGAGGTGTGAGGTATATATATGAGGGAGGTGTGAGGTATATATAGAGTACTATGAGGGAGGTGTGAGGTATATATGAGGGAGGTGTGAGGTATATATGAGGGAGGTGTGAGGTATATATGAGGGAGGTGTGAGGTATATATGAGGGAGGTGTGAGGTATATATGAGAGAGGTGTGAGGTATATATATGAGGGAGGTGTGAGGTATATATGAGGGAGGTGTGAGGTATATATAGAGTACTATGAGGGAGGTGTGAGGTATATATGAGGGAGGTGTGAGGTATATATGAGGGAGGTGTGAGGTATATATAGAGTACTATGAGGGAGGTGTGAGGTATATATGAGGGAGGTGTGAGGTATATATATGAGGGAGGTGTGAGGTATATATAGAGTACTATGAGGGAGGTGTGAGGTATATATGAGGGAGGTGTGAGGTATATATAGAGTACTATGAGGGAGGTGTGAGGTATATATGAGGGAGGTGTGAGGTATATATGAGGGAGGTGTGAGGTATATATATGAGGGAGGTGTGAGGTATATATAGAGTACTATGAGGGAGGTGTGAGGTATATATGAGGGAGGTGTGAGGTATATATAGAGTACTATGAGGGAGGTGTGAGGTATATATGAGGGAGGTGTGAGGTATATATAGAGTACTATGAGGAGGTGTGAGGTATATATGAGGGAGGTGTGAGGTATATATAGAGTACTATGAGGGAGGTGTGAGGTATATATGAGGGAGGTTTGAGGTATATATGAGGGAGGTGTGAGGTATATATATGAGGGAGGTGTGAGGTATATATAGAGTACTATGAGGGAGGTGTGAGGTATATATGAGGGAGGTGTGAGGTATATATAGAGTACTATGAGGGAGGTGTGAGGTATATATGAGGGAGGTGTGAGGTATATATAGAGTACTATGAGGGAGGTGTGAGGTATATATGAGGGAGGTGTGAGGTATATATAGAGTACTATGAGGGAGGTGTGAGGTATATATGAGGGAGGTTTGAGGTATATATAGAGTACTATGAGGGAGGTGTGAGGTATATATGAGGGAGGTGTGAGGTATATATGAGGGAGGTGTGAGGTATATATATGAGGGAGGTGTGAGGTATATATAGAGTACTATGAGGGAGGTGTGAGGTATATATGAGGGAGGTGTGAGGTATATATGAGGGAGGTGTGAGGTATATATATGAGGGAGGTGTGAGGTATATATAGAGTACTATGAGGGAGGTGTGAGGTATATATGAGGGAGGTGTGAGGTATATATGAGGGAGGTGTGAGGTATATATATGAGGGAGGTGTGAGGTATATATAGAGTACTATGAGGGAGGTGTGAGGTATATATGAGGGAGGTGTGAGGTATATATAGAGTACTATGAGGGAGGTGTGAGGTATATATGAGGGAGGTGTGAGGTATATATAGAGTACTATGAGGGAGGTGTGAGGTATATATGAGGGAGGTTTGAGGTATATATAGAGTACTATGAGGGAGGTGTGAGGTATATATGAGGGAGGTGTGAGGTATATATAGAGTACTATGAGGGAGGTGTGAGGTATATATATGAGGGAGGTGTGAGGTATATATGAGGGAGGTGTGAGGTATATATAGAGTACTATGAGGGAGTGTGAGGTATATATGAGGGAGGTGTGAGGTATATATATGAGGGAGGTGTGAGGTATATATAGAGTACTATGAGGGAGGTGTGAGGTATATATGAGGGAGGTGTGAGGTATATATAGAGTACTATGAGGGAGGTGTGAGGTATATATGAGGGAGGTTTGAGGTATATATAGAGTACTATGAGGGAGGTGTGAGGTATATATGAGGGAGGTGTGAGGTATATATAGAGTACTATGAGGGAGGTGTGAGGTATATATGAGGGAGGTGTGAGGTATATATAGAGTACTATGAGGGAGGTGTGAGGTATATATGAGGGAGGTTTGAGGTATATATAGAGTACTATGAGGGAGGTGTGAGGTATATATGAGGGAGGTGTGAGGTATATATAGAGTACTATGAGGGAGGTGTGAGGCACAGAGTATTATTGGTACACACATACCTCCTTAATACTCCATCCTCTATACCTCACACCTCTTCCCATAATATATCACCACTAGTACCTCACCCCTCCCCCTCCACAATACACCGTACCTCATACCTCACCCCTGCACTCTGCCTTACTTAGTCCTGAAAGAAGCCTCATCTGCAGTCCCAATGTGAAAGCCCGAGGGCCTTCACACTGGGGCGCTGCGCTGGCAGGGCGTGAAAAAAAGTCCTGCAAGCAGCTTCTTTGCAGCTCTTTCGTGTTTTTGCCCCGGGGCTGGGTGCACCGATGGCCCGAGCCCTTTCACACTGCCAGCGCCCGAAAAACTCCCCAGTGTGAAAAGGGTCCTAAGCGGCGCTTTACCAGCGTTTTTCGGGCGCTGGCAGTGTGGAAGGGCTCGGGCTTTCATATTGGGATTGCAGATGAGGCTTCTTTCAGGCGCTTTACAGGCTTTTTTTTTTTTTAACACTAAAGCGCCTGAAACCCCCCCCCCCCGTGTGAAAGGGGTCTTAGTTTCCCACAGATCTCCACCTGTCAAAGGTTGTCTACCCTGGATTAGACCCCCTGTCAAGTTTGTATTGCTGTCAGACAACAGACAAAACCCGACAGGGAGGATCCTAATGAAGAGTCCTGTAATAAGAAATCACTAGGGATATTTACAAAGCAGTGCATCCAACATTCACCAAACATTCACTGCAGGTGAATCCTCCTGGTGCATCCCATTCACTTCTTTATTAACATGCCAGCAGATTTTTTTTTTTGCTGAAACTCTTTTCAACGACATCATCAATGGCTGTCCAATGACAGAAGAGAAGCACTCCGGAAAGACGCAAAGGAAAAGGCTGCAGGAGCCAGGACCCGTCTTTACTGGAGAACGGCACAGGGAGTTCCTTAATGTGCAACTATACTGTGCATACCGGTGTGTGAGAGCAAGAGTCCACCTCCGCATTACAGCAAGAGTCCGCCTCCGCATTACAGCAAGAGTCCACCTCCGCATTACTGCAAGAGTCCGCCTCCGCATTACTGCAAGAGTCCGCCTCCGCATTACTGCAAGAGTCCACCTCCGCATTACTGCAAGAGTCCGCCTCCGCATTACAGCAAGAGTCCACCTCCGCATTACAGCAAGAGTCCGCCTACGCATTACTGCAAGAGTCCACCTCCGCATTACTGCAAGAGTCCGCCTCCGCATTACAGCAAGAGTCCACCTCCGCATTACAGCAAGAGTCCGCCTCCGCATTACAGCAAGAGTCCGCCTCCGCATTACTGCAAGAGTCCACCTCCGCATTACTGCAAGAGTCCGCCTCCGCATTACGGCGAGAGTCCGCCTCCGCATTACGGCGAGAGTCCGCCTCCGCATTACGGCGAGAGTCCGCCTCCGCATTACGGCGAGAGTCCGCCTCCGCATTACGGCGAGAGTCCGCCTCCGCATTACGGCTAGAGTCCGCCTCCGCATTACGGCAAGAGTCCGCCTCCGCATTACAGCGAGAGTCCGCCTCCCGCATTACAGCGAGAGTCCGCCTCCGCATTACAGCAAGAGTTCACCTCCACATTATAGCAAGAGTCCACCTCCACATTACTCCATTCCCCCCTTTTTTTTATAGTTCTCTGCATTTGTAACGGCTCCTAATGAGTGGATAGACTCCACGAAACGCCTAGAGCCTTGCCTTATGCTACACCATACAATCATGCGATTTTGAGATTCCACATTACAAATGCTACAAAAATGTTAAATCTCTTTTTATTATGATTATTAATAGAATTATGTTGACCATGAACCCTTTCAATTGTACTACCATATAGCAATGTATCTATTATCCCTAGATCCCTGGTTGTGAATTATGTTATTACCATGCATAATATATTGTTAAGGTGTTCTTTATCTTATCATGTTATTCTTTTAATCAATGCATATTCTTCTGGAATCCATCATCATGTGATTTTACCATTTTTATTTCTTATCTGTGCTTCATTTAAAGTCCCAACCTTTTCCTTCTATTGACGTTGTAAAACAATAGGGATGGAGGCGGATGAATCTACCCATTCATTTCCTCATGTAAAGTCCCAAGACCCCTCCCCCACCCCTTTTTTTTCCACATTACGGCAAGAGTCCACCCCAACATTACAGCAAGAGCCCACCCTAACATTACAGCAAGAGCCCACCCTAACATTACAGCAAGAGCCCACCCCGACATTACAGCAAGAGCCCACCCAACATTACGGCAAGAGCCCACCCCGACATTACGGCAAGAGCCCACCCTAACATTACAGCAAGAGCCCACCCCGACATTACAGCAAGAGCCCACCCCGACATTACAGCAAGAGCCCACCCTGACATTACGGCAAGAGTCCACCCTAACATTACGGCAAGAGTCCACCCTAACATTACAGCAAGAGCCCACCCTAACATTACAGCAAGAGCCCACCCTGACATTACAGCAAGAGCCCACCCCGACATTACAGCAAGAGCCCACAATAACATTACAGCAAGAGCCCACCCTAACATTACAGCAAGAGCCCACCCTAACATTACAGCAAGAGCCCACCCCGACATTACGGCAAGAGCCCACCCCGACATTACGGCAAGAGCCCACCCCGACATTACGGCAAGAGCCCACCCCGACATTACGGCAGGAGCCCACCCCGACATTACGGCAGGAGCCCACCCTGACATTACGGCAAGAGCCCACCCTGACATTACAGCAAGAGCCCACCCTGACATTACGGCAAGAGCCCACCCTGACATTACGGCAAGAGCCCACCCCGACATTACGGCAAGAGCCCACCCCGACATTACGGCAAGAGCCCACCCCGATATTACGGCAAGAGCCCACCCCGACATTACGGCAAGAGCCCACCCCGACATTACGGCAAGAGCCCACCCCGATATTACGGCAAGAGCCCACCCCGACATTACGGCAAGAGCCCACCCCGACATTACGGCAAGAGCCCACCCTGACATTACGGCAAGAGCCCACCCTAACATTACGGCAAGAGCCCACCCCGACATTACGGTAAGAGCCCACCCTAACATTACGGTAAGAACGCATCTCCATATTATGGCAAGGATTTGAGGCAGGCGACATCCACAGAAGATTTGTGCTTAATTCTTCAAGATGTTTGAAACAACCTGCCTGCCGAGTTCCTTAAGTATATACCTATAAGAACCGATGCTGGTTTGAAGGCAAAGGGCGGTCACACCAAATATTGATTGGATTTGGATTTCTCTTCTCTTCACTTCCCATTTTGTTAATTAAAAAAAAATAAACGAACAAACCTATTTATGAAATGTATTATTAAAGCGGAGTTCCACACAAAAATGGAACTTCCGCTTTTCGGAACCCTCCCCCCCTCCGGTGTCACATTTGGCACCTTTCGGGGGGAGGGGGGTGCAGATACCTGTCTAAGACAGGTATTTGCACCCACTTCCGGCATAGACTCCCATGGGAGTCTATGCCTCTTCCTGTCCCTCCGCGCTGTCTCCTGGAAACACACAGCTCCCAGGAGATAGCGGGGACCAGTTACGATGCGCAGCGCAACTCGCGCATGCGCAGTAGGGAACCGGGAAGTGAAGCCGCAACGCTTCACTTCCTGATTCCCTCACCCAGGATGGCGGCGGCAGCTGCCGAGAACCGAGGGGTTCTCGGCGTCGCCTGCCGACATCGCTGGACCCTGGGACAGGTAAGTGGCCATGTATTAAAAGTCAGCAGCTGCAGTATTTGTAGCTGCTGGCTTTTAATATTTTTTTTTTTTTTTTTGGCGGTTTAGGTGGACCCCGCTTTAATTTACAGCATTTCTTCACACTTGCCTAAAACTTTTGCATAGTACTGTACTTCCACATTGTGGCAAGAACCAACCTCCAAATTTTGGCATGAGCCCATCCCCCAGTTTAGTTCCGCTTTATCTTATTCTATCCAGAACTACAAATACAAAACCATTTGGGCTTTACATACACTTTATATTGGAACTAAAGTCTACAAATACTTGCCTCCACTCCAGCAATGGGACATCCGCGAGCTCCTCCTCCTCCTCCCGAGCTCCTCCATATCTACCACCCTGGAGTGCAGGAATTAACCAGCACCGGCAGATGCTGCCACTGCGCATGCAGAGTACAGAAGGTAGGAAGTCTTTACTGCACAATAGATGTACATTAGTACTGGATATCTCTTTTGTAAATAACAAAAATACCTCCTGCTCAGTTTTTTGTTTTGGAGCCACAGTTCCACTTTAAGCGCCCTAAAATTGCCTATGGACGTTTCATATTTATTGTGTGTCTAAACCCTAAAAATGTGAATGAAAAAACACTTTAACCGTTTGCCGACCAGCCGCTGTCTTTATACTGCGGCCTCCTCGAGCCAATATCCCCCCTGTCTTACTTGTACAGCTCCCCTCCTTTTCAGTGCAGATCTCCTCCCTCCCTGGTACAGCATCGTTCCACCTGTACAGCCCCCCCTCCTCCCCAGTATAGATTCCTCACCTGTACAGCCCCCCCTCCTCCCCAGTATAGATTCCCCACCTGTACAGCCCCCCCCCCCCCCCTCCCCAGTATAGATTCCCCACCTGTACAGACTCCCACCTCTGGGCCTTCACCAGTACTGGTGTCAGTATTGCATAAGATTGTCTTAAAATGGGACTTCACATTTGGATAGCGAAGGGTTAAGTCGGGAGGATATCCCTCCCTTCCTGGACCCGGGGACGCAGAAGGGTTAGGACTTCTGTTGGGGGAGATTCCCCCTCACTTCCTGTCCCAGGGACACTGAGCACATAAATAGGATCACATTTCCAGGGACACAGACGACAGAAAACCTGATAGAGGTTCCAGTCACCCCCCCCCCCCCCCCCCCCCCTCCCAAAAAAAAAAAAAAGGTTCTGGTTACACTTTAAGGATTATATTACATGATATCATGGAGAGAATCTGCAGAGATCTGCAACAATCTGCAGCTGAATGAGGCGGGTCCTTGTACTAAGTATAACTGGGACAACCTTGACTGGGGCCTTCGCCACATCAAATCCCTCAACTTCTGTTTGTCTATTTTTTTTTTTCATGGAAACATCCCATCAAGGTTTTTCCATGAAGCCGGCAAAGTCTATTGTGCTTCAGAAACAAAAAAAAAGATTTGTTTTGTCTATTATATCAGAAAGTGTTATTTAAAGGATAAAGGAAGTAATCCTGGCATCAGTGTAAACCTTCTACAGCCGCCACCGGTAAACGTGGATAATATTAGGTTGTGAGAGCGGCAAGTCACTCTCCAGCCAGACGTCAACAGGCTGGTATTAAAATCACTGCATCCCTATCAATAGGAGTTGCAGACAGACCAGAAGGATTTCCCCCCTTAATGACCAGGCCATTTTCTGCGATACGGCACTGCGACACTTTAACTGACAATTGCACGGTCGTGCGACGCTGTACCCAAACAAAATTGATGTCCTTTTTTTTCCCCCCACAAACTGAGCTTTCTTTTGGTGGTATTTGATCGCCTCTGCGGTTTTTATCTTTTGCGCTATAAACAAAAAAAGAGCGACAATTTTGAAAAAAAAAAAAAACAATTATTTTTTACTTTTTGAATTATTTTTAAAAAACAAATTTCTTCATCAGTTTAGGCGAACATTCTACATATTTTTTGTAAAAAAAAAAAAAAACGCAATAAGCGTATATTGATTGGTTTGCACAAACGTTATAGCATCTACGAAATGGGGGATAGATTTTATGGCATTTTTATCATTTTTATTATTTTTTATTACTAGTAATGGCAGCAATCTGCGATTTTTAGCAGGACTGCGACATTGCAGTGGACAGATCGGACACTTTTGACACTTTTTTTGGACCACTGACATCTTTACAGCCTTAGTGCTATAAAATGCACTGACTACTGTGTAAATTTCACTGGCAGGGAAGGAGTTAACACTAGGGGGTGATCAAGGGGTTAAATGTGTTTCTAACTGGGGGTGGGGGGGTGGGACTGACCTGGAGTAGGAGAGAGATTGCTGTTCCTAATCACTAGGAACAGCAGATCTCTCTCTCTCTTCCCCTGTCAGAACGGAGATCTGTCTGTTTACATTGACAGATCCCTGTTCTGGATCTCTTTCCCACAATCACAGCTGAACGACGGGCATCGCAGCCACCAGACACGCGCATCGGGTCCCCCTCCATGCAGCGGGCAAGCCTCTGGCGGCAACCGCACGCCTGCTATGGCTCTTAAAGGAGCGGACGTACACCTAGGGCGATTTTCTATGCATTAGGTTAAAAAACCTGGGTTGCAGGATCCCCCCCCCCAGCCCCCCTTTTTCTTACCTGAGCCCAATCCGATCCAGCGATCTGCACGAGAGCAGCAGCTCTCCTCATTTTTGGCCAAAGGCTCCCGCTGCTGTTAATCGAATGCTGTGGCGAGGGAGAGGGGGGCAGGGCTAAGTTGCCCGGTTTGTGTCAATAGACACAGAAGGGGGGGGCTCAGGAACGAGTCCACACGGATGCCCCCCATGGAACGCAGCTTTTCGTGGGAGCAGCCGCCGAAGAAGAGGGTCCAGGAGCGCCGGCGGCGGACCTCAGAAAAGGAGGATCGGGGCTGCTCTGTGCAAAGCCACTACACAGAGAAGGTAAGTATAACATGTTTGTTATTAAACCTCCATTTAAAAAAAAAATTAAAATATTACTTAGAGTCCAAATATTTGGACTTTATCGACTTATTTGGACTTTATTTGGATTTATCAATCAAATGAATTAATCAAAGCAACTGAATAATCAATTCTGTCTAGAACATTAATCCACAACGTGGTCCCTGAAATGCGTTGGTTGTAGCACCCATTATATGTTTGTAATAAATCCTCTTCTTGGACACTTTGGGGTGGCACTTTGATTTTCAGTTCAAGATCATAAGTTGGGCCCCCGTTGCTTGATAAAAAATGTGGGGTGAAGAGTGGGCATGATTTTCATTATGCCAGGGGCAATGCTAGGATTGCAATAAAGACCTAGGGCACCTTTGGGCATTTTAAGTAGGGGAGTAATGTGATGCACAGCAAACAGTGGGTGTAATGGTTGATAGCTGTGACTAGCGCAGTTGACTAACGATTAGTTAGATTGTGTTTATATTGTAATTGCGGCTTTCATATATACTAGTTTCACAAATAATCAAATTTAATTTCAAACACAATATATTTACATCCTAGGCGGTGAACCAACACACTTTTTTTTTTTCTTCTGTAAACGGTGGGTGTGGCCAAATCGTGTTAATGGTGGGAGGGGCTTAAAGGGGGTGTTTAATATAAAACAAAGCTAGTCTGTCCCCTAGTACAATTCCCCTACCCCCTCCCCAGTCTGTCCCCCCAGTATAATCCTCCCCAGGTCATTCTGTCCCCCCAGTATTATCCTCCCCCAGGTCATTCTGTCCTCCAGTATAATACTTCTCTCTCCTTGGTCAGTCTGTCCCCCAGTATAATCCTCTCCCGGGTCAGTCTGTCCCCCAGTATAATCCTCTCGCGGGTCAGTCTGTCCCCCAGTATAGTCCTCTCCCGGGTCAGTCTGTCCCCCAGTATAGTCCTCTCCCGGGTCAGTCTGTCCCCCAGTATAGTCCTCTCCCGGGTCAGTCTGTCCCCCAGTATAATCCTCTCCCGGGTTAGTCTGTCCCCCAGTATAGTCCTCTCCCGGGTCAGTCTGTCCCCCAGTATAATCCTCCCCCAAGTCATTCTGTCCCCCAGTATAGTCCTCCTCCAGGTCAGTCTGTCCCCCAGTATAATCCTCTCCTGGGTCAGTCTGTCCCCCAGTATAATCCTCCCCCAAGTCATTCTGTCCCCCAGTATAGTCCTCCTCCAGGTCAGTCTGTCCCCCAGTATAATCCACCCCCAGCTCAGTCTGTTCCCCAGTATAATCCTCTCACAGGTCATTCTGTCCCCCAGTATAATCCTTCTCTCTCATTGGTCAATCTGTCCCCCAGTATAATCCTCCTCCAGGTCAGTCTGTCCCCCAGTATAATCCTTCCCCGGGTCAGTCTGTCCCCCAGTATAATCCTCCCCCAGGTCATTCTGTCCCCCTGTTTAGTCCTCCTCCTGGTCAGTCTGTCCCCCAGTATAATCCTCTCCTGGGTCAGTCTGTCCCCCAGTATAATCCTCCCCCAAGTCATTCTGTCCCCCAGTATAGTCCTCCTCCAGGTCAGTCTGTCCCCCAGTATAATCCACCCCCAGCTCAGTCTGTTCCCCAGTATAATCCTCTCACAGGTCATTCTGTCCCCCAGTATAATCCTTCTCTCTCATTGGTCAATCTGTCCCCCAGTATAATCCTCCTCCAGGTCAGTCTGTCCCCCAGTATAATCCTTCCCCGGGTCAGTCTGTCCCCCAGTATAATCCTCCCCCAGGTCATTCTGTCCCCCTGTTTAGTCCTCCTCCTGGTCAGTCTGTCCCCCAGTATAGTCCTCCTCCAGGTCAGTCTGTCCCCTGGTATAATTCTCTCTCCTTGGTCAATCTGTCCCCCAGTATAGTCCTCCTCCAGGTCATTCTGTCCCCCAGTAAGGTCCTCCTCCAGGTCATTCTGTCCCCCAGTATATTCCTCCCCCAAGTCATTCTGTCCCCCAGTATAATCCTTCTCTCTCCTTGGTCAATCTGTACCCCAGTATAATCCTCCCCTGGGTCATTCTGTCCCCCAGTATAATCCTTCTCTCTCATTGGTCAATCTGTCCCCCAGTATAATCCTCCCCCAGGTCAGTCTGTTCCCCAGTATAGTCCTCCCCCTGATCAGTCTGTTCCCCAGTATAATCCTCCCCCGGGTCATTCTGTCCCCCAGTATAATCCTTCTCTCTCCTTGGTCAATCTGTCCCGCAGTATAATCCTCCTCCGGGTCATTCTGTCCCCCAGTATAATCCTTCTCTCTCATTGGTCAATCTGTCCCCCAGTATAATCCTCCCCCAGGTCAGTCTGTTCCCCAGTACATAACCCCCCCCAGTCAATCTGCCTTCTAGTATAATCCTTCTCTCTCCTTGGTCAATCTGTCCCCCAGTATAATCCTCCCCCAGGTCATTCTGTCCCCCAGTATAATCCTTCCCCGGGTCAGTCTGTCCCCCAGTATAATCCTCCCCCAGGTCATTCTGTCCCCCAGTTTAGTCCTCCTCCAGGTCAGTCTGTCCCCCAGTATAGTCCTCCTCCAGGTCAGTCTGTCCCCTAGTATAATTCTCTCTCCTTGGTCAATCTGTCCCCCAGTATAATCCTCCTCCAGGTCAATCTGTCCCCCAGTATAGTCCTCCTCCAGGTCATTCTGTCCCCCAGTATAGTCCTCCTCCAGGTCATTCTGTCCCCCAGTATAATCCTTCTCTCTCCTTGGTCAATCTGTCCCCCAGTATAATCCTCCTCCGGGTCATTCTGTCCACCAGTATAATCCTTCTCTCTCATTGGCCAATCTGTCCCCCAGTATAATCCTCCCCCAGGTCAGTCTGTTCCCCAGTATAATCCTCCCCCAGGTCAGTCTGTTCCCCAGTACATAACCCCCCCCCCCCGGTCAATCTGCCTTCCAGTATAATCCTTCCATCTCCTTGGTCAATCTGTCGCACAGTATAACCTTTCCAGGTCAGTCATCCCACTCAGGTCAGTCTGCCCCTAGTATATTCCTTCCAAGGCCTTGCTTGATTTTCTCAGGCACACCTTCATCGCGTAATGATGATCCCTGTTTGACATAGAACACTGTCCAGGAGCTTGTAGAGGGAGAATCCTATAGGAAGCTTTTCCATCCCCTAATTAAGGCCTAATAAAGGAAGATTGTTTGGCCTCTAAAACACATTTGACTGTCTTGTGTCTTCCTGTTCTCTCAATTTAATCAGCAATAAATGACTATGGACTCTTATGGCGACCGTCTGGGGCTCTTTTTGTCTTCTTTAAAGAGATTACACTGCGTTCTTATAAATTATTTGCTCACAATAAGCCTGATTGATATGTGCAAAAATTTTAGTTGTATTTTATTTTTTGTCCAATTTTCGGGATAAACCTCCCTAATCCCTCGTGTATTATTCACGGTTACACAAAATCCGGCACACATATTTTGGTATTGTTGTTTCACCTTTGTATTACTACATTTCCACCCTTGTCAGATGTTAAAAGTATTGTGTGTATCGGGGGTCAGTAACCTTTTGCTGTTATTAGACAATGGTGTGCCAGTAAACAATGGCGTACTGTAGCCATATAGTTAATTTTCAATTCTATGTACGGATAGCTGTACTGATAATGGCAAAGTAAACCCGTTAATTATTATTTTATTAACTTTTGCATATTCATATTTATATTTTATTATTCTTGTGTATGGGGCAGTATCAGTGTCATTCCTGTCCCTGACTTTCAGAGCTTAGCTGTGCTATGTCTGACCTGCATGAAGTTCATTTCAGATGCACACACTTCAGAATTAAAAAGTGTATCTAAAGCCAAAAACATATAAAACATATATTCTCTCCCTCTCTCTCTCTCTCTCTCTCTCTCTCTCTCTCTCTCCTTCTCTCTCTCCCCCTCTCCCTCCCTCTCTCCCCCTCTTTCTCTCCCCCTCTTTCTCTCCCCCTCTTTCTCTCCCCCTCTCTCTTTTTTTTTTTTACAAATAAATATGTGAAAAGTGTGGTGTGCATTTGTATTCAGCCCCCTTTACTCTGATACCCCTAACTAAAATCTAGTGGAATGGCTTGCCTCCAGAAATCACCTAATTAGTAAATAGAGTCCACCTGTGTGTAATTTAATATCAGTATAAATACAGCTGTTCTGTGAAGCCCTCAGAGGTTTGTTAGAGAACCTTGGTGAACAAACAGCATCATGAAGGCCAAGGAACACACCAGGCCGGTCAGGGATAACGTTGTGGAGAAGTTTAAAACAGGGTTAGGTTATAAAAAAATATCCCAAGCTGAGCACTGTTCAATCCATCATCTGAAAAAGGAAAGAGTATGGCACAACTGCAAACCTACCAAGACAGGGCCGTCCACCTAAACTGACCGGCCGGGCAAGGAGAGCATTCATCAGAGAAGAGCCAAGAAGCCCATGGTAACTCTGGAGGAGCTGCAGAGATCCACAGCTCAGGTGGGAGAATCTGTCCACAGGACAACTATTAGTCGTGTTCTCCACAAATCTGATCTTTATGGAAGAGTGGCAAGAAGAATGATATTGTTGAAAGAAAGTCATAAGAAGTCCTGTTTGCAGTTTGTGAGAAGCCATGTGGGGGACACAGCAAACATGTGGAAGAAGGTGATCTGCTCAGATGAGACCAAAATTGAACTTTTTGACCTGAAAGCAAAACGCTATGTGTGGTGGAAAACTAATGCCGCGTACACACGGTCCTACTTTTCGTCTACAAAAGTCCAACGGACGCTGATGGACTAAAGCTGGCTGGTAATCCGATCGTGTGTGGGCTTCTCCGGACTTTCAACTGACTTTTTTAGCCTCAAATCCGACGTACTTTAGATTTGAAACATGCTTCAAAACTTTACTTCGTAACTACGACGGACCCCGAAATCCGCTCGTCTGTGTGCTAGTCCGACGGACAAAAAGCCACGCTAGGGCACCTATTGGCTACTGGCTATGAACTTCCTTATTTTAGTCCGGTGTACGTCATCACGTACGAATCCGACCGACTTTTGTGTGGTCGTGTGTAGGCAAGTCCGTTCGTTAGAAAGTAGGCCGCAAGTCCGCCGCAAGTCCACCGAAAGTCTGCCGGAAGTCTGTCGGACAGGCTGTCCGACTTTTGTAGACGAAAAGTACGACCGTGTGTACGCGGCATAACACTCCACATCACCCTGAACACACCATCCCCACTGTGAAATGGTGTGGCAGCATCATGTGGTGGGGATGCTTTTCTTCAGCAGGGACAGGGAAGCTGGTCAGAGTTGATGAGAAGATGGATGGAGCCAAATACAGGACAATCTTATGCCGCGTACACACGGTCCTACTTTTCGTCTACAAAAGTCCAACGGACGCTGATGGACTAAAGCTGGCTGGTAATCCGATCGTGTGTGGGCTTCTCCGGACTTTCAACTGACTTTTTTAGCCTCAAATCCGACGTACTTTAGATTTGAAACATGCTTTAAAACTTTACTTCGTAACTACGACGGACCCCGAAATCCGCTCGTCTGTGTGCTAGTCCGACGGACAAAAAGCCACGCTAGGGCACCTATTGGCTACTGGCTATGAACTTCCTTATTTTAGTCCGGTGTACGTCATCACGTACGAATCCGTTAGACTTTTGTGTGGTCGTGTGTAGGCAAGTCCGTTCGTTAGAAAGTAGGCCGCAAGTCCGCCGCAAGTCCACCGAAAGTCTGCCGGAAGTCTGTCGGACAGGCTGTCCGACTTTTGTAGACGAAAAGTACGACCGTGTGTACGCGGCATTAGAAGAAAACCGGTTAGAGTCTACAAAAGACTTGAGACTGGGATGGAGGTTCACCTTCCAGCAGGACAATGACCCGAAACATACAGCCAGAGCTACAATGGAATGGTTTAGATTAAAGCATATTCATGTGTTAGAATGGCCCAGTCACAGTCCAGACCTAAATCACATTGAGAATCTGTGGCAAGACTGGAAAATTGCTGTTCACAGATGCTCTTTATCCAATCTGATAGAGCTTGAGATATTTTGCAAAGTAGAATGGGCAAAAATGTCCCTCTCTAGATGTACAAAGCTGGTAGAGACATCCCCAAAAAGACTTGCAGCTGTAATTGCAGCGAAGGGGGTTCTACAAAGTATTGACTCGAGCTGAAGGCCGCTATCAAAGCAACCTGGGCTTCCATAACACCTGAGCAGTGCCACAGGCTGATCGCCTCCATGCCACACCGCATTGATGCAGTAAATCATGCAAAAAGAGTCCCGACCAAGTATTGAGTACATCCTATACTGTATATGGACATACTTTTCACTAAGCCAACATTTCTATATTAAAAATCCTTTCTATTATCTGTTTTATGTAATATTCTGAGTTACTGAATTTTGAGTTTTCACTCGCTGTAAGCCATAATCATCAAAATTAAAAGAAAGAAATGATTGAAATATATCACTCTGTGTGTAATGCATCTATATGTACAGTAAAACCTTGGATTGTGAGCATAATTCGTTCCTGAAACATGTTTGTAATCCAAAGCACTTGTATATCAAAGCAAATTTCCCATAAGAAAAAATGGAAGCTCAAATGATTCGTTCCACAACCATTTATTCATAGGTCCTTCAGTTTATAGTCCATATAAAAAGATTATAGCAATGTGACCAGGTTGTGTAACTATTAAATGTCCATCCACAAATGGAAACCGCCACAAGGGGATTAAAAGCAAAATCCAGCAGGAGCTCCAAAGTATAAAAGAGAAGAGAGGAGCCTCTAAGTGTAGCAATATGTTGCTAAATGTTGTACCTTCATTAAATTTATCCGTATTGCTGCACTTAGAGGCGCCTCTTCTCTTTTATACTCAGTTGTGACTTGATGCTACTTGTATAACAAGACATCGCTTGTATATTAAGTCAAAATGTATTAAAAAATTTTGCTCATCTTGCAAAACGCTCTCAAACCAAGGTTTTACTGTAATATATGAGTTTCACTTTTTGAATTGAAGGGCCATTCTTTTCACTGACCTCCGAATTAGTTTGAGAAGGGGACCTGGGACCTAAAAAATATATTTTAAGGGTTGCTTTGAGGTAAAATGGTTGGGTCAATTTTCTTCATCAAAGTCAGGCCCCTGGAGAGATCATGCGGACTGGAGCAACCTCTGCATAGGTGAGTATAGACATCTTTTCTTTACAGGGTAGTTTAGAATAGGCTTAGAATTTTGGATGGGAGCAGGTTTAGGCTTAGTATACGACTGGAATTCTACTTTTCGGACCAATAAGCTGGAATATGTGACATTTTTGGTGTTGGATCTAGTAACACTTCAAATTCCTTTTCCAATTATTTTTATTATTTTGCAATAAAAAGGAGGGTATACATATAATAATATTAGATATAAAAACTCAGTGGGATTGACACACAAGTACAATTGTCTCCCATACATAGATAAAGTAAGGAATAGAGAACGCATCACGTGCAAAGGGAAGAAAAGCAAATACAAATCAAATTTCACAAGTTACAGGCAGTGGCATACATAACAGCTTATGCGACTTAAAACGTTAGAGCCAAGGAGTATAAAATCTGCAGGCAAACAAGGTAACAGCAAGTGAATGGGACCTCGCTGGCCCCAGCCAATATGTGTGAAAAGTTTTTTCCAATCCAATGTGTCAATCTTGGACAGAGCAAACCTGCGCAGATTGGGCAAACAGGAAGAATATCCCTAGAGAGGTATCCCCTCCATCGGCTCACCCTAGTCCAAATCACAGGCGCTGCGTTGCATTGGATGCCCCCGGCGGTGTGGAAGACAACCCTTCCAGAAGATGAAGAAAAAGAAAGATAATGAAGAGGATAGAACCAAGTAACCATTCATTCTCCAAGAAAAGTAACGACAGCACTAGAAATTTCCCGGGAGGTAGGAGGTCCATGGATCCCAAACATTTTTTGAACAACTTCTCTTTGTTATTAAGAAGTGCAGAAAGTCTTTCATTGATCATGATCCAAGATAGCTTAGCTTTGACCATATCAAGAAGGTTAATAACTGACTTCCAGGATCGTGTGATGGTAATGAATATAAAAGAAAACCTTTTCACATGTCTTGGGGGCCTCTTGAACAGGATAGCCCAATAGAGAGAATTTTTAAGATTTGCTTGGGTCAGGGAACAGATAAAATTGTAGATATGCGTCCAATAATGCTCTACTTTCGGACACGTCCACCATACATTATAAAGTGTTCCTCCTTGACCGCAACCACGGAAGCACATCGCAGAGACTCATGGAAGAAAGGAGGCCCATCTAGTTGGGACCATGTACCATCGAAGTAGTATTTTATAGTTCGCTTCAATGATAGATGTATTTATATAAGATTTTAAGGCGTAGCTCGCTATCTTGTACCATTCGACCTTATTGGTTAAACTAGATGGACTTGTGTCATTTTTTTCAACCAGACTAACAATGTAACTATGTTCCAATTCTGTAGGCAGTTTTGTGGGTGAAGACATTCATTCAGAGTACAATGCTGAGATATGAGCAGAGCGTTTATCGAAATTCTTTCACAAAGATTCCAAAGCAGTCATGCTGGACAGGGAAGTGAAAAAGTTGTATGTATCGGTAGATTGCTGTATCAGGGAGCTGGTATTTCCCTCTCAATAATTGTTGGGATAGAACTCTGCCACCCTTGCACACGTCTGCACTCCTAAAAAGTCCTTATTTTGCCACTATTTAAACACTAATAGGGTGAGACCCAGGCTAAACTGTGGGTTGAGTAAAAAAAAAAAAGGAGCCAGAGACATGTGAGCAGATTTGAATTTATGTGAGGCGCACAGTCTGTCCCACAAGCTCAGAGAAAAGAATAAAGTAGGGCATAGTTTGGGAGGCCTATCTCTAGCCGGTAGCCATATAAAGTGATTGATTGGCATGGTAGGAAAGGGGTAGGATTGCATAGACATCTATGGGAGAAAAGATTCGGGAGTGTGAAAACGAATCTGTTACACCATTTGAGCAACCCGAAAGTATTTCAAAAGGTCAGAGACTAATGCCCCGTACACACGGTCGGATTTTCCGACGGAAAATGTGTGATAGGACCTTGTTGTCGGAAATTCCGACCGTGTGTGGGCTCCATCACACATTTTCCATCGGATTTTCCGACACACAAAGTTTGAGAGCTTGCTATAAAATTTTCCGACAACAAAATCCGTTGTCGGAATTTCCGATCGTGTGTACAGAAATCCGACGCACAAAGTGCCACGCATGCTCAGAATAAATAAAGAGATCAAAGCTATTGGCTTCTGCCCCGTTTATAGTCCCGACGTACGTGTTTTACGTCACCGCATTCAGAACGATCGGATTTTCTGACAACTTTGTGTGACCGTGTGTATGCAAGACAAGTTTGAGCCAACATCCGTCGGAAAAAATCCTAGGATTTTGTTGTCGGAATGTCCGATCAATGTCCAATCGTGTGTACGGGGCATAACACTTCAAATTCAGGTATTAAAAAAAAAAATGTTTTACGTTCTAGTTTCACTTTGTTGGCACGTTCTCTGCTCGGAGTGCTTCCATCGATCGCCTCTTCCATAACCATGGTGAGAATGCCAGGGACACTCTGCTCCATTGCCCACTGCACCCCATTCCTGGTGCTCGGTCAAGCTAGGCAATTCAAACAGTTACAAACTCCTGGGAACGCACGGTCCGGTCATTGCGGCTCGTGTTTATGTTCCACTCTGTAGTCACACTCATGGCTCCTATGCCAATGTCCTAGATCGTTGATATAATCATTCATCCTCCCTTCTATTCGTGATAAAACGCAATCGGCTACAATAGTCTATCAAGATAAACCTGACATCTACTAACCATAAAACAATTACAATGTAACGCTCACGCTTAAAACAAACAAACGTGCAACGAATACTCCATTAATGACTAAAATATTGCAAGAGTTCTACCAAAAGTAATGCAAAAGTGGACATAACTTTTTTCTGAAAGTGGAACTTAATCCAAAAGGGGACGTTACGTTTTTCTGCCTCCCCCACCAGCCCCTTCTCTACTACCTTTGAGACAGTTTTTTTGGGGGGTGGGGGGTAGCGGTACTTGGTTTTGACAGGTACCCACTTTGAGTCAGATAGCAGCAGTGGATCGATCAAAAGTTCTTCTCCCCCTCCCTGCTTGCAACCTTCTAGAACATGTCACAGGTCCCAGAAAACAGGAAAAGGAAACTCCGCTCTAGGTGAGTGATGAATAGCAGGTGAGCGGGTAAGCTGGGGAAAGGACTCCTCCTACGGGTGCAAGCCTCGGCTCACACACGAATACAATGAAGAAATGTCCCAGAAGGCTGCGGGACCATTGTCAAAGCGCATCACAGCCAGCTGCCCACAGTTAACATGCTGGCGCCGGGGAGGACCAAAGACCAGTGAAGAACTGGCTCAGGTGAGGGCAGTGCTGGATCCCCGGACAGGTAAGTTTCCTTTTTTTTTTTTTTTTTACAAGTCAGCAGCCACAGTATTTGTAGCTGCTAAATTTTAATTGTTTGTTCCTAGTGTGAAGAACCGCTTTAATTAAAGCCGGCCATAGATAAGATTTTCTTTCCTGCAACGAAAATCACTTGATTCCCCTATCAACATAGTCACTGTTGATGGGGGAATCCCTCCTACGGAACCATTGTGTTCTCCCGACAAGAGGTGCAGGGAGCTATAGCCACTGGCAACAATCACATAAAAAAATCCGGCATGCTGGTTGTACAATCAGCCTGCCCATACAGTAGATGGTTCGAATCTCAGCTGGTCTCTGCTGAACTGGCGGAGATTCAAACCGTCTTTGGCCAGCTTTACATAGGTTGTTCAAATCTCACATGTTAGTAGATTTATGCCGCGTACACACGAGCGGACTTTACAGCAGACTTTGTCCGGCGTACTTTTCGACAGACTTTACGACGGACTTTCCAAATGAACGGACTTGCCTACACACAATCGACCAAAGTCCAATGGATTCGTACGTAATGACGTACGACCGGACTAAAACAAGGAAGTTCATAGCCAGTAGCCAATAGCTGGCCTAGCCTCGGTTTGTTGTCCGTCGGACTAGCATACAGACGAGCGGACTTTTCGACCGGACTCGAGTCCGTCGGACAGATTTGAAACATGTTTCATGTCTAGGTCCATCAAACTTTTGAGAAAAAAAGTCCGCTGGAGCCCACACACGATCGAATTGTCCGACGGACTCCGGTTCGCCGTACCAAGTATGCCGTAAAGTTCGCTTGTGTGTACGCGGCATAACTCTTCCTCTAGCAGGGATCTCCAAACTTTTAGACTTCAGACTTTAGGGGGGCCAAACTGTTGCCAGTGGGAGTAGAAAATGTCCCATCTTTGGTGTCAGTGGAAAGAATAGTGCCCCATGGTTGGGGTCAGTGGGATGTATAAGTGCCCCATCATTAGTATAAATGGGAGGAATAGTGCCCCATAATTGGTATCAATGGGAGGAATAATGCCCCATAATAGGTATCAGTTGGTGGAATAGTGCCCCATCTTTGTTATTGGGAGGGGATAGAGCCCCATGGTTGGTGCCAATGAGAGAAATAGTGCCCCATCATTGGTATCAATTGGAGGAATACTGCCCCATCCTTGGTATCAGTGGGAGGAATAGTGCCCCATCTTTGTTATTGGGAGGGAATAGTGCCCCATGGTTGGTGTCAATGGGAGAAATAGTGCCCCATCATTGATATCAATGGGAGGAATAGTGTGCCCCATCATTGTTATCAGTGAGAGGAATAGTACCCCATGTTTGTTATTGGGAAGGAATTATGCCTCATCATTGGTATCAATGGGAGGAATAGTGCCCCATCATTGGTAACGTGAAATTTGAAAAACTCATGTAAGTTAACCACTATCCGCCGGCCGGCCGTCAAATGCTTGCTGGGCTGCGCGGCTCTCGTTCTGGGTGGACGCCCTCCAGAACAACCACTCTCGCCAGGGGCGCGCGTCGTGGCAATCGGTGGTGCAGTGTGTCAGTCTGACACACCGCTACACTGATCTCGGTAAAGAGCCTCTGACGGAGGCTCTTTATCACGTGATCAGCCATGTCCAATCACGACTGATCAAGATGTAAATAGGAAGAGCCGTTGATCAGCTTTTCCTCACTCACGTCTGACAGACGCGAGTAGAGGAGAGCCGATCGGCTGCTCTCCTGACAGGGGGGGTCTGTGCTGATTGTTTATCAGTGCAGCCCCCCCTCGGATGCCCACCCAGGACCACCAGGGATTGCCACCACACTGGACCACCAGGTCTGCCACCCTAGACCACCAGGCAGCTGCCAATCAGTGCCCATCCCCAATGCCTGCCAATGCCATCAGTAATGCCTATCAATGCCATCTATTAGTGCCGCATATGAATGCCCAGCAGTGCCCATCATTGCCCAGCAGTGCCGCCTATCAGTGCAGCCTTTCAGTGCCCATCAGTGTCGCCTATCAGTGCCACCCATTAGTGCCGCCTATCAATGCCCTTCAGTGCTGCATATCAGTGCCACCTCATCGGTGCCACCTTATCAGTGCCCATCAGTGAACGAGAAAACTTACTTATTTACAAAAAGAAAGAAAGGAAAAACTTTTTTTTTCCACATTTTTTTTTAATTTGTTTAGCAAAAAATTAAAAATGCAGAGGTGATCAAATACCACAAAAAAAAAAAGCTCTATTTGTGGGAACAAAATGATAAAAATTCTGTTTGGGTACAGTGTAGCATGACGCACAATTGTCATTTAAACAGCGACACCGCTGAAAATTGGCCTGGGCAGGAAGGGAGTGTAAGTGCCCGGTATTGAAGTAGTTAATATCGTAGTTAATATAGTAAATGTCCCCTTTTGCATAACTTTCAGTGCAGCCCTCGTAGAATATTACATACGCCAGTGTAGAAATCAGTAATCTCCAAAACCTCAGTGAACATTCCTCCTTAGAAAGACGTTTTGGCATTTTCCTATTTTTCTTCTGGTGCTCACACAATTCCTCCACCTAAAAATTTAAAATGTAAGCCCCCGTACACAAGGGCCGAATGCCCGCCGACATCAGCCGATTCAATAATAACCGGCTGACATTCAGCCCCGTGTGTAAGCCACCCGGTCCCACAGAAGCTGGCTGTCGGAAGAGCATGCTGGAAAACCAGCAGCTGTATATGGGTGGATGGACGGAGCCGCCGCTCCAAGTTGGACTCACTGGACACTATGAGATGTACTGACATTCCGCATTCTGCAGACAACTTCCCTTTGTTCTGATAGATAGGAGGCATCCCTGCACATGGAAATATTTACCGACTTCCCTTAAAACATATATTCCTCTTGTACAATCATTCCCCACATATTTCCACCCGCGGATGATCTCATATTTCTACCTGTAGCACACGAGTGATCTATTGTCCTCACAGCTGCTATGTATGAATTGGCCAATATAGAGAAATAATTTCCATAGACAGCGATGATCTCGTGTACCTGGCCTGTCACATACACTGTACCAAAGGACAGCCAACTTCTTCCACATTAAGGGGTCTATTTGTGTAAAAAAAAAAAAATGCATAGTAATTAGTCCAGCAAATCTGTGTGTACCTTTGTTGTGTGCAAATTGGGCAAAAATGAATGTACTTTAGACTACATCTCTTCTGAAGAAATGTTCTTTTATTATAGGCAGTAGTAAAATGTCACATCATGGCCACTAGATGGAGCTGAGGAATATAGGAAATATATATGTCAGGGATATGCAATTAGCGGACCTCCAGCTGTTGCAAAACTACAAGTCCCATCATGCCACCAAGCTCCTCATTCACTCCCTTGTTATCTCTCGCCTTGACTATTGCAACTCCCTTCTCATTGGCTTACCTCTCCATAGGCTCCTCCCCTCTTCAGTCTATCATGAATGCTGCTGCCAGACTTATCGACCTTACCCACCGCTCCGTGTCTGCCAACCCTCTCCTCCAATCCCTACACTGGCTCCCAATCACCCAGCGAATTAAATTCAAAATACTAACCACAACATACAAAGCCATTCACAACTCTGCCCCGAGCTACATCACTAATCTTGTCTCCAAATATCACCCAAATCGACCTCTCCGCTCTTCTCAAGACCTCCTGCTTTCAAGCTCTCTCGTCTCCTCCTCCCATGCTCATCTTCAGGATTTCTCCAGAGCCTCTCCCATCCTCTGGAACTCGCTACCTCCACCGGTCCGGCTATCCCCTACTCTTGCTACCTTCAGGCGATCCCTGAAAACTCATCTCCTCAGGAAAGCCTATCACGTCTCCAACTAATCTCCTACCACTTCCACCAGCTCATTCCCTACAGTTACAACCTTTTGTACCACCTGCCCCACCCTATTAGATTGTAAGCTCTTCTGAGCAGGACCCTCTTAATCCTCTTGTATTTTATTGTATTATAACTGTATTGTCTCCTTTTATATTGTAAAGCGCTGCTTAAACTGTTGGCGCTATATAAATCCTGTATAATAATATAATATATATATATATATATATATATATATATATATATATATAATATAATAATAATAATGCTCTGCCTCTGGGTGTCATGCTTGTGGCTGTCAGAGTCTTGCTATGCCTCATGGGACTTGTAGTTCTGCAACAGCTGGAGGTCCGCTAATTGCATATCCCTGATATATGTCCTTGTAACAAGAGATACAAAGTAACTTTTCTATAGAATTCTAGAGGAAATTTGCAAATAAATGGTTAGCAATGGTTTGTGTTTGGCCAATTCACACAGAGCAATTGTACATGCAGATTCCCTGGGCAAATGGCTATGCAAATGGCTAGCACCAGTGATTGCACCTCAGACCTCAGGTCAGCCCCAGGGCTGCTGTTATAAACCATGCAGCCTCATACAGTCAACCTGACATGGGGCCCCATACAGCCAATGCTTCAGTTATGAATGAACACAGTGAGTGATCCTTACAAATCACTCATTGTGTTCATTCAGGAAAGGAAGGGGCTGGTAAATATGACATATTTACCAGACCCATCTTCCACTCTCAGTCTTGAAGGGTCCTATTGTGTGATTGCAGCTGCTGGCGGGAAGGAGAGGGAGAAAGCCGGAAGCACTACAAGGGGGGGGGGGGGCACACAGGAGGGCCTGGGCAGCAGGGAAAAATGTTCAGTGTGGGGGGAGGGAGCAGTTACTGGAAATGATCCATTGTATGGCTCTCTCTGCAGCAGCTGAAAGCCAACGGAAGGGAGAGGAGAAGAAGCCAGCTTTCAGCTGCTGCAGAGAGAGTCATGCAAAGGATTCGTTCCAGTAATGAGACTACTTCTCTTCTGAACAAATGTTCTTTTAGTATAGGCAGTAGTAAAATGTCACTTTATGGCCACTGGATGGAGCTGAGGAATATAGGAAATATATGTGGCTTTGTAACAAGAGATACAAAGTAACTTTTCTTTAGAATGCTAGAGGAAATTAGCAAATAAATGGTTAGCAAGGGTTAGTGTTTTGCCAATTCGCACGGAGCAGTTGTACATGCAGATTCCCTGGACAAATGGCTATGCAAATGGCTAGCACCAGTGCTTGCACCTCAGGTCAGCCTCAGGGCTGCTGTTAGAATTCACGGGGCCTCATAAAGCCAATGCTTCAGTTATGAATGAACACAGTGAGTGATTGGTATAGATCACTCATTGTGTTCATTCAGGAAAGGAAGGGGCTGGTAAATATGACATATTTACCTCACCCTTTTTCCACTCTCAGTCTTGAAGGATCCTATTGTGTGGTTTCAGCTGCCGGCAGGAAGGAGAGAAGGGAGGCCGGAACCACTGCAAGGGCAGGAAGGGCACACAGGAGGGCCTGGGCAGCAGGGGGACATGTTAGGTGTGTGGGGGGAGGGGGAGAGAGCAATTACTGGAACCGATCCTTTGGATAGCTCTCTCTGCAGCAGCTGAAAGCCAACGGGAGGGAGAGGAGAAGCATCAGAGAGAGTCATGCAAAGGATTAGTTCCAGTAATTGCTGCACTGATCACCCTCCCTGCCCACATCTGATTCACCCTGCTGCTTGGGCCCCTCTGCTGGCCTGGGCCCTGTACAGGAGGACTGGTGGTACCCCCTTATCTACGGCCCTGGTCAGCCCCAATACATGCATCTCAGATCGTACCCAATACATAGACCTCAGATCAGCCACAATGTGTGTACTTCAGATCTCAGATCATCCCCAATGCATGTACTTCAGACCTCAGATCAGTCCTATTACAAGCATTGCAGACTTTAGATACCCCCGGTGCTTGCCCCTCGGACCTCAGATCGGCCCCCAATGCATATATTTCAGACCTCAGATGAGCCTCAAGATATGTGCTTCACACCTCAGATCAACCCAAATACATGCACTTTAGACCTCAGATCAGCCTCAGTGCACACAATACAGACCTTAGACCAATACCACTGCATGTACGTCAGACCTCAGATCAGCCCCATTTCCTGCATCTTCAGACCTCAGATCAGCCCCAGTGCATGCCCTCAGACTTCAGATCAGCCCTAATTCCTGCACCACCAGACCAGTCCCAATGCATGCCCCTCAGACCCTTAGATCAGTCCTAATGCATGCCCCTCAGACCCTTAGATCAGTCCTAATGTATGCCCCTCAGACCCTTAGATCAGCCCTATTACAATCAGTTTAGACCTTAGGTTAGCTCCATGCATAAACTTCAGACCTCAGAGATCAGCCCCAGACCCCATATGTTTAGAACGCAGGTACACTGTAGGTGTGCGGGTGGGCTTCCCCTGCACAGCACACCAACATTTTCAGCCACTGGTGGGCTTTCAGTGATATAAGGGAGGTGGTTGGGCAAGTGACAGCCTAGTGAACCATCGATTACAGCCAATGACAGTAGGTGCCAGCACAAACAACATTGTGTGCCCATCCAGGCACACGTGCCAGGGGGTGTCAATGTCTACACTAATCCGTCTTGGGCCACAGACCACTATTTTTCCTATCAAAGCTTTAGCGCTGATTTATAAAATGTGATTATATTGCACTTTGAGTCGGTATACATTCTGTGTGGGAATATTGACTTGAAAGTAATTTTTGTGCCTGTATCACTTTACAAGTTTGCTGTTTCATATTTCATGTATTAACTGGTATATGCTCTGGCTAAGTGGTTTTCTGTATATCAGGTAGTGTGGCCAGTCTGTTGCTTAGCAATGAGAGGAACAATGAGGAAAAAAATCACTGTGCAGCATTACGAAGCAGCTATCATGGCGTGCATATATATATATATATATATATCCTTCATCTATAACTGCCCTGTATACATGTCCTACATACTGTAAATAGTAATAAGATTTAAGGACAGAATTGCCAACTTTATTGCAATTTATGTTGACCTCGTAGTAACTTTAAATGTCTATATAAATAAATTCCTGACACCTTTACCAATAAATAGCCATCCTTGAGCTTGAGTCAATGACTTTGCCTAGGCTGAGATGATGTCATCCGTCTGCTGCAGGCAGGAAAGGAAGCATTTCCTCAGTCTCCTCTCCCGCAGTGATCAGATTGCAACATTGTAACTTTGTAGCAAGTCACAAGGTGAGAGGCTGCAGCAGCGGCTGATCTGTGTCAGACATTTGTAAGGACAGCCAAGAACTGCACAGGCATCAGATTTTACATGATTTTGTCATCTCTGAGCACGTATATATCTCAGTCCAGGAAGTGAATGGTGATCCTTTGATGTTCTAAATAACTTTTTTTATTGCTTGGGGGCTCAACCCTGCCAGATCACTGCAAGCAGTTGCCATGCATTATTGATTGTATACAGCTAGCTAGTGAAGGAGGGATTGCAATGTACAACCGCACTGATTAGGTGGCCAGCGATGTGTTTAGGGTTAGCGTAGATAGATAGACGTGTAAAGATTTCCTCCTACAGGAAGTGAGAAAAAAATCTCTATGAAGTGAGGAGACTTCCACTCTGCAACCCAGATAGATAGATAGATAGATAGATAGATAGATAGATAGATAGATAGATAGATAGATAGATAGATAGATAGATAGATAGATAGATAGATAGATACAGTAAATAGATGTTCAGAAATGGAGTTCCCAGTTTCATATGAAGCCCCCTCATTATGCCTTGGGGGTGACGGGTAATAGAGCCCACTCATAGGGGGGGTTATGCTGGCTGCAGTTCACAATGGGGGTCGTGGGATTTCTGAACTCACATAGACAGCTGCATGGGCCTCCAATGCCCCATCTCTATTGTGTCAGTGACTGGTAGGACAGCTGGGAACGCCTAACAGAGCCGGCAACAAAGACCCCCACCTGTCCCTCTTCTGACACTTCCTTTAGGACAAGTGGGGGGGAAGGGCAGTGGGATTTAATCTGAGAAAAGGGAGATTTTTGCAGTGAAAAAGAGAGAGGAAAGAGATACATATAAAAGAGAGAAGAAAAAGATACCTATAGAAAGAGATACATATAGAAAGAGAGAAGAAATAGATACCTATAGAAAGAGATACCTATAGAAAGAGAGAAGAAATAGATACCTATAGAAAGAGAGAAGAAATAGATACCTATAGAAAGAGATACATATAGAAAGAGAGAAGAAATAGATACCTATAGAAAGAGATACATATAGAAAGAGAGAAGAAATAGATACCTATAGAAAGAGAGAAGAAAGAGATACATATAGAAAGAGAGAGAAAAGAGATAGATATAGAAAGAAAGAGAAAAGAGTTACATATAGAAAGAGAGAGAAAACAGATATATATATAGAAAGAAATAGAAAAGAGATACCTATAGAAAGAGAGAGAAAAGAGATACATATAGGAGGAGAGAAGAAATAGATACCTATAGAAAGAGAGAGAAAAGAGATACATATAGGAGGAGAGAAGAAATAGATACCTATAGAAAGAGAGAGAAAAGAGATACATACAAAAAGAGAGAGAAAAGAGATACATATAGAAATAGAGAGAAAAGAGATACATATAGAAAGAGAGAGAAAAAAGATGCATATAGAAAGAGAGAGAAAAGAGATGCATATAGAAAGAGAGAGAAAAGAGATGCATATAGGAGGAGAGAAGAAATAGATACCTATAGAAAGAGAGAGAAAAGAGATACATATAGAAGGAGAGAATAAATAAATACCTATAGAAAGAGAGAGAAAAAAGATGCATATAGAAAGAGAGAGAAAAGAGATGCATATAGGAGGAGAGAATAAATAAATACCTATAGAAAGAGAGAGAAAAAAGATGCATATAGAAAGAGAGAGAAAAAAAAGATGCATATAGAAAGAGAGGGAAAAGAGATGCATATAGAAAGAGAGGGAAAAGAGATACATATAGAAAGAGAGGGAAAAGAGATGCATATAGGAGGAGAGAAGAAATAGATACCTATAGAAAGAGAGAGAAAAGAGATACATATAGAAAGAGAGAGAAAAGAGATACATATAGAAAGAGAGAGAAAAGAGATGCATATGGAAAGAGAGAGAAAAGATATGCATATAGGAGGAGAGAAGAAATAGATACCTATAGAAAGAGAGAGAAAAGAGATGCATATGGAAAGAGAGAGAAAAGATATGCATATAGGAGGAGAGAATAAATAAATACCTATAGAAAGAGAGAGAAAAGAGATGCATATAGAAAGAGAGAGAAAAGAGATACATATAGAAAGAGAGAGAAAAGAGATACATATAGAAAGAGAGAGAAAAGAGATGCATATAGAAAGAGAGGGAAAAGAGATGCATATAGGAGGAGAGAAGAAATAGATACCTATAGAAAGAGAGAGAAAAGAGATAGATATAGAAAGAGAGAGAAAAGAGATGCATATGGAAAGAGAGAGAAAAGATATGCATATAGGAGGAGAGAAGAAATAGATACCCATAGAAAGAGAGAGAAAAGAGATACATATAGAAAGAGAGAGAAAAGAGATGCATATGGAAAGAGAGAGAAAAGATATGCATATAGGAGGAGAGAATAAATAAATACCTATAGAAAGAGAGAGAAAAGAGATGCATATAGAAAGAGAGAGAAAAGAGATACATACAGAAAGAGAGAGAAAAGAGATGCATATAGAAAGAGAGGGAAAAGAGATGCATATAGGAGGAGAGAAGAAATAGATACCTATAGAAAGAGAGAGAAAAGAGATAGATATAGAAAGAGAGAGAAAAGAGATGCATATGGAAAGAGAGAGAAAAGATATGCATATAGGAGGAGAGAAGAAATAGATACCTATAGAAAGAGAGAGAAAAGAGATGCATATAGAAAGAGAGAGAAAAGAGATGCATATAGAAAGAGAGAGAAAAGAGATACATACAAAAAGAGAGAGAAAAGAGATACATATAGAAATAGAGAGAAAAGAGATACATATAGAAAGAGAGAGAAAAAAGATGCATATAGAAAGAGAGAGAAAAGAGATGCATATAGAAAGAGAGAGAAAAGAGATGCATATAGGAGGAGAGAAGAAATAGATACCTATAGAAAGAGAGAGAAAAGAGATACATATAGAAGGAGAGAATAAATAAATACCTATAGAAAGAGAGAGAAAAAAGATGCATATAGAAAGAGAGAGAAAAGAGATGCATATAGGAGGAGAGAATAAATAAATACCTATAGAAAGAGAGAGAAAAAAGATGCATATAGAAAGAGAGAGAAAAAAAGATGCATATAGAAAGAGAGGGAAAAGAGATGCATATAGAAAGAGAGGGAAAAGAGATACATATAGAAAGAGAGGGAAAAGAGATGCATATAGGAGGAGAGAAGAAATAGATACCTATAGAAAGAGAGAGAAAAGAGATACATATAGAAAGAGAGAGAAAAGAGATGCATATGGAAAGAGAGAGAAAAGATATGCATATAGGAGGAGAGAAGAAATAGATACCTATAGAAAGAGAGAGAAAAGAGATGCATATGGAAAGAGAGAGAAAAGATATGCATATAGGAGGAGAGAATAAATAAATACCTATAGAAAGAGAGAGAAAAGAGATGCATATAGAAAGAGAGAGAAAAGAGATACATATAGAAAGAGAGAGAAAAGAGATGCATATAGAAAGAGAGGGAAAAGAGATGCATATAGGAGGAGAGAAGAAATAGATACCTATAGAAAGAGAGAGAAAAGAGATAGATATAGAAAGAGAGAGAAAAGAGATGCATATGGAAAGAGAGAGAAAAGATATGCATATAGGAGGAGAGAAGAAATAGATACCCATAGAAAGAGAGAGAAAAGAGATACATATAGAAAGAGAGAGAAAAGAGATGCATATGGAAAGAGAGAGAAAAGATATGCATATAGGAGGAGAGAATAAATAAATACCTATAGAAAGAGAGAGAAAAGAGATGCATATAGAAAGAGAGAGAAAAGAGATACATACAGAAAGAGAGAGAAAAGAGATGCATATAGAAAGAGAGGGAAAAGAGATGCATATAGGAGGAGAGAAGAAATAGATACCTATAGAAAGAGAGAGAAAAGAGATAGATATAGAAAGAGAGAGAAAAGAGATGCATATGGAAAGAGAGAGAAAAGATATGCATATAGGAGGAGAGAAGAAATAGATACCTATAGAAAGAGAGAGAAAAGAGATGCATATAGAAATAGAGAGAAAAAAGATGCATATAGAAGGAGAGAAGAAATAGATACCTAAAGACATACATATAGAAGGAGAGAGGAAAGAGATACACTACCGTTCAAAAGTTTGGGGTCACCCAAACAATTTTGTGTTTTCCATGAAAAGTCACACTTATTCACCACCATACGTTGTGAAATGAATAGAAAATAGAGTCAAGACATTGACAAGGTTAGAAATAATGATTTGTATTTGAAATAACATTGTTTTTACATCAAACTTTGCTTTCATCAAAGAATCCTCCTTTTGCAGCAATTACAGCATTGCACACCTTTGGCATTCTAGCTGTTAATTTATTGAGGTAAGCTGGAGAAATTGCACCCCACGCTTCTAGAAGCAGCTCCCACAAGTTGGATTGGTTGGATGGGCACTTCTGGCGTACCATACGGTCAAGCTGCTCCCACAACAGCTCAATGGGGTTCAGATCTGGTGACTGTGCTGGCCACTCCATTACCGATAGAATACCAGCTGCCTGCTTCTGCTGTAAATAGTTCTTGCACAATTTGGAGGTGTGTTTAGGGTCATTGTCCTGTTGTAGGATGAAATTGGCTCCAATCAAGCGCTGTCCACTGGGTATGGCATGGCGTTGCAAAATGGAGTGATAGCCTTCCTTATTCAGAATCCCTTTTACCCTGTACAAAGCTCCCACCTTACCAGCACCAAAGCAACCCCAGACCATCACATTACCTCCACCATGCTTAACAGATGGCGTCAGGCATTCTTCCAGCATCTTTTCATTTGTTCTGCGTCTCACAAACGTTCTTCTTTGTGATCCAAACACCTCAAACTTGGATTCATCCGTCCACAACACTTTTTTCCAGTCTTCCTCTGTCCAATGTCTGTGTTCTTTTGCCCATCTTAATCTTTTTCTTTTATTGGCCAGTCTCAGATATGGCTTTTTCTTTGCCACTCTGCCCTGAAGCCCAAAATCCCGCAGCCGCCTCTTCACTGTAGATGTTGACACTGGTGTTTTGCGGGTACTATTTAATGAAGATGCCAGTTGGGGACCTGTGAGGCGTCTGTTTCTCAAACTAGAGACTCTAATGTGCTTATCTTCTTGCTTAGTTGTGCAACGCGGCCTCCCACTTCTTTTTCTACTCTGGTTAGAGCCTGTTTGTGCTGTCCTCTGAAGGGAGTAGTACACACCGTTGTAGGAAATCTTCAATTTCTTTGCAATTTCTCGCATGGAATAGCCTTCATTTCTAAGAACAAGAATAGACTGTCGAGTTTCAGATGAAAGTTCTCTTTTTCTGGCCATTTTGAGCGTTTAATTGACCCCACAAATGTGATGCTCCAGAAACTCAATCTGCTCACAGGAAGGTCAGTTTTGTAGCTTCTGGAAGGAGCTAGACTGTTTTTAGATGTGTGAACATGATTGCACAAGGGTTTGCTAATCATCAATTAGCCTTCTGAGCCAATGAGCAAACACATTGTACCATTAGAACACTGGAGTGATAGTTGCTGGAAATGGGCCTCTATACACCTATGTAGATATTGCACCAAAAACTAGACATTTGCAGTTAGAATAGTCATTTACCACATTAGCAATGTATAGAGTATATTTGTTTAAAGTTAGGACTAGTTTAAAGTTAGCTTCATTTAAAAGTACAGTGCTTTTCCTTCAAAAATAAGGACATTTCAATGTGACCCCAAACTTTTGAACGGTAGTGTACATGTACAGGTGGTCCCCGGGTTACAAACAAGGTTCTGTAGGTTTGTTCTTAAGATGAATTTGTATGTAAGTTGGAACAGGTACATTTGTAACTCCACCAAAAAAAAGTAAAAAAAATTTTTGGATAGCATAGAGAAGGGTTAAAGAGGAAGTAAACCCTGGTGGGATCTACTTTCTCTTTTTTTCCCCTGCAAAGTAAAAGCATAATGGGCTAGTATGCATTCTATACTAGCCCATTATGTGCCACTTACCTGAAAACGAAGCCCGCGATGTCACCGCTGGTGGCCGCATCCATCTTCGCCCCTCTTCTTTCTGGGGCCGCGTACTCCGGCTCTGTGACTGCAGGGAGTGGCGTGATGTCACTCCCGTGAATGTCACTCCCGTGCATGCATGCAGCTCAGAGGGCCGATTCTTTACAGCGCATGTTCTAATGACATCATCAGTAAATATCTCCCAAACGGCGCACGTTTAGGAGATATTTACAGCACCTATAGGTAAGCCTTATTATAGGCTTACTTATAGGTACAACTTCTGCATTGAGGGTATACAACCACTTTAACACCCCTGTAATGTTTGTTTTGCTGTCTGTGCCCCTGTTCAGAAGATTTCACCTCACTTTCTGTCCCAATGACAATTGGATTTTGAACATTTTGGGTTGTTGTGGAAACAAGGATTGCTGATAAAGCTTCGGTGGAGACACCTTTTTCCCATGGTAACTCTTACAGGAGTGAATTTCCCTTCCTAGGAATAGATTTCCTCCCACTTCCTGTTGTCTCCCTCCGTTTGTAAGTAGAGTCATATCTAAGTCAGATGTATGTAACTCGGGGACTGCGTATAAAAGGAGAGAAGAAAGAGATACATATAAAGAGAGAGAGGAAAGAGAAACATATAGAGAGATGGAAATCTTATCTTATCTGAATAGATACATATATAAAGAAAGAAGAAAATATATACATATATAAATATAGAGAGATACAAGAGATACATATAGCAAGAGTAAAGAGGGAGGAGAGAGAGATGCATAAAGGGAGAGAGAGGAAAGAGATATATATAGAAGGAGAGAGAAAAGAGATACATATAGAAGGAGAGAGGAAAGAGATACATATAGAAGGAGAAAGGAAAGAGATACATCTAGAAGGAGAGAGGAAAGAGGTACATATAGAAGGAGAGAGGAAAGAGATACACATAGAAGGAGAGAGGAAAGAGATACACATAGAAGGAGAGAGGAAAGAGATACATATAGAAGGAGAGAGGAAAGAGATACACATAAAAAGAGCAGAAAGAAATACATATACTGTATAACGAGAGAGGAAAGAGATACACATAAAAAGAGCAGAAAGAAATACATATACTGTATAACGAGAGAGGAAAGAGATACATATAGGAAGATAGGAAAAAAAGGTACGTATAGAAAAAGAGCAGAAAGAGAAACATAGGAGAGAAGAAAGAGATTCATATAGAAAGATGAAAAAGAGATACACATGGAAAGAGAGAGGAAGGAGATAAGTGTACAGTATATCTAGAGAGAAAAGAGATACCTATGGAAAAGAAAAAGAAAGAGATACATATAAAAAGAGAGAAGAAAGAAACATATAGAAAGAGATACATCATATAGGGGGTTGTTTGTGAGGTAGACAGCAGCATCTAGCTTTCCATCTAAACAGCTTGTAGAGACTTTTGGCCATAGAGTTTTGTGCCAGCTTATAAAAAATATGGAAAAATGAACAACAGCAAAAAACAACTGTAAAAAACTGGTAAAAGCTGAATAAATAAGTGAAAAGTTAAACCTCCTCCTAGACTTGCCTGTTTTTGAAGGGAAGGGTTAATACCCCTGTCAGCTCACAGTATTAGGGAGATCTCCCTCCACTTCCTGTCCTGGATAGGAAGTGAGAACAACATGTATACAAAGTGAGGCGAATTCCACTCTTAGACCATTGCCACCTGAACAGTTGTCCCCATTGAAAGATCTCCCCTTAAACTTCTCTTCTAGTAGCAATTGTAATTTTAAAAAAAATTCCCATTACTTTCTACTTAATGCGGAGTTCCGCCTGCCCCTCAAAAAATAAAGTCAGCAACTACACATGCTGTAGCTGCTGACTTTTAATATTAGGACACTTACCTGTCCCGGAGTCCAGCGATGTCGGCACTGCAGCTGATGTTTCCATCGGCTATCGGGTGCTGGCACCGCCATTGCCGGTGTCTTGCCGAATAAGTTCCTTCGGCGGATAGGTTCCCCCCCTGTACTGCGCAGGCGCAGCGCCTGCGCAGTACGTACTACTGTCGGCCGCCGGAGATAGCCGAAGCTCAAACGCTTCGATCAGCTGTACACGGCGCCTGCGCTCTGGGTCCAGGTTCCTTCCCCTCTATCCAAGTGGACCTAGAGGGGGAATCTAAAAGTGCCGAGCGCAGCGAGGCCGTGCCCGAAGCGTGGCGAGCGGAGCGAGCCCGCGAGGGGCCCTCTTACAGCCGCCGTGTACAGCTGATTTTCAGCTGTTCCACTTCGGCTATTTCCGCCGGCTTCTACTGCGCATGCGCAGTAGAGGGGGAACTAATCCGCCGAGCGGAACTTTCTCGGCAGAACACCGGCAAGGGAACTCGGCCCCTACTGCACATGTGCAAAGCATGCTGCACTCTCCTACTGGCCCGACAGCAGGGGAAGGAGGAGGAGGGGGTCGGATTTCTGACTTACCTCGCCGCGGCGAGGACCGACAGACGCATACCTGTCAAAAACAGGTACCCGCTCCCCCCCTGAAAGGTGCCAAATGTGGCACTGGAGGGGGGGAGGAGACAGATGAGCAGAAGTTCCACTTTTGGGTGGAACTCTGCTTGAATTGACAATGAATCAGATCAAACAGAGAGAAATCTACCCAACAGCGGCACAGACATCAATGTAAACCCAAAAGGAGTCCTAACCCTTCCCCACTCCATCCAAAACAAAAGAAAACATTTTGTCTATACAGTAATGCCTCTCTATGATCTCTGCATATCAAAGAAAAGAAACAATAACAAAAAGTAACTCTTTGTGTATAAACATTTCCTCCACAATTTGTGCACAAACGGAATGTAAAAAGACTCTTTAGTTGCGACATAAAGTATTTTTATTTGGGAGCGTGTTCAGTTTTATACATTAAACTGCTTTTTGTATTATTTTTCTTTTTTTTTTTTAATATGTACACAGTTTACAGTGAGATGAGTTTGGTTACTTCAATACACACATACTGTAAATATATGCTCTGTATAATGTATACAGTGAATGCAGAGGGCCACAGATGCCCCTTCAGATTATAATTTAGCCCAGCGATAACTTTCAGGCCTTTTTTTTAAAGTGTCGCTAAACCCGTATCATAAAAAACGATGAATAAATGGTGTATTCACCTCTGTTCATACTCACTCATCACTTTGAGATTGGTTTTCTGTATTCTTCAAAAAACCTGGTTGATCCTGCTACTCTCTATCTCCCCCTTCTGGTCATGTTCTCAATACAGCTAGGGATTTTGCAGCTGTGGTGGCAACTCTGCACATGCTCAGTTTTCAGTGAGTTTCTATGCTGAGCATTTCCTCCCTATCACATCTGAGCAGCCCATGTGACTATAGAGCCACACATGTGGGCGTATATACACATTGGTAAAAGACAGCCCACTCCCTCCCGCCTCCTCCATGCCCACTAACCAGCTAAACAAAATTGGGGCAAGATTTTACATGTAGATCAATGAAAGCTTCACCTCCCTCTTATTCTAAGACACAGGCTGGAGGGGCGTGAAACAGCGTGTGACTGGCAGAAATCCGCCCATATTTCAAATATATATTTGTATGACAATTTAAAACCATTTATTGCTATTATCTATTTATTTTTACTCTGTATTCCAAAGTAAGCAGCAGCAGAGGACTAAAAGCTCCTCCTGCTTATGTTTCCCTGCAGACAGGCTGGGAGAGAGCTGGGTCATGTGACAGCTGGATATCGATTAGGAAAAGGGTACTTTGGATGATTTTTTTTATTAAAATAATTACAGTGCCATCCTCCACATACAGTGTACAGAAATAGAAGGGACAATGTAAATAAAACAGTGTGTGTTTAGTATCACTTTAAAATTGAAGTATCCCTTTTTTTTTGCATTGAATGGGGAAGGGTTCAAGGTTAAAGCCCAAATTTGAGTATCATCTGACCCAAAAGAAGCCCAGGGCTGGATTGGGAAGCCATGAATCTGCAGGGGACAGTGTTTGGGGCATGTGAGTATTGCAGCAAGAACTGCTTTTTTATCATCATATCTGCAAAGCAATATTAGTTGATATGTTGTAGAAGCATGGCGGCGGTGCTTTAAACCAGTGGCGGCTGTTCCACAAGGGCGCACTCCAGCCTGCAAATCCTCGCTCCATGTGTGTGGCCGTGTACTGTGTGGGACGCCGGACCAACAGATCTCCACCAGATCCGTCACCCACTCACAAGCACGTGACCAGAGCCCAAGGCCCCAATTGGCCTGTTTCATGTTGTCCTTGGGGCGCAAAGCACTGCTCCTCTCACCCTACGATACCAGCAAATCAACACTCGCCATCGGCTTCTGGCTTCCCACCCCGGCCAATCAGGATAGGAGGCTGAAGACCCAGAACCTGGAAAGAAAGACCAGGTCAACACAAAAGCCGCAGCACCGGGCACCAGGGGAGCTGTGAACGCTGGAGGGCTCCGCCCGTACGGTAGGTGTGGACCTGGAGGGGCCTGACTTCGCCCCCCAAAATCCTTCAGCACCAGCTGCCACTGCTTTAACCTCTTCATGCCTGAGCCTTTTTCTTACATCTGTTGCTTACAAGTTAAAATCCGTATTTTTTGCTAGAAAAGTATTTAGAACCCCCAAACATTATATATATATTTTTTAGCAGAGACCTTAGAGAATAAAATGGCAATATTTTATGTCACACTGTATTTGCGCAGCGGCCTTTCAAACGCAATTTTTTTGGAAATATGACATTTTCATGAATTAAAAAAAACAACAGTAAAGTTAGCCCAGTTTTTTTGTATAACGTGAAATATGATGTTATGCCGAGTAAATAGACACCTAACATGTCACGCTTTGAAATTGCGCACACTCGTGGAATGGCGAAAAACTATGGTACTTAAAAATCTCCATAGGCGACGCTTTAAAAATATTCTACAGGTTACCAGTTTAGAGTTACAGAGGAGGTCCTGTGCTAGAATTATTGCTCTCACTCTAAAGATCGTGGTGATACCTCACATGTGTGGTTTGAAAACTGTTTACATTTGTGGGCGCGTCTTACATATGCGTTCGCTTCTGCGTGCGAGTTCGGCGGGGATACGGCACTTTAAATTTCTTTTTTTCTTTTTTCTTTTTTTTTTTATTTTTACACTATCTCTTAAAAAAAAAATTCTGATCACTTTTAATTGCTGCCACAAGGAATGTAAACATATCTTCTGACAGTAATAGGCACTCTTTATGGAGTAATAGGTACTCTTTATGGAGTAATAGGTACTCTTTATGGAGAGATCTGGGGTCTATAAGACCCCAAATCCCTCCTTTGCACTTAAAAGCATTCAAAACGCCAAGTTTGGCAGTTTTAAATACTGGCATGTTTTTAAATTTGGCGCCTTTTAAGTCTTTAGTAAACCGGAAGTGATGTCATGACATTGCTTCCGGGTTACTAGATCCGAGACCCGATCAAAGCCGATCCCGGCTTCATTTAGGTCTCCGGCCAGCCGGTGGATGTGTCGGCTGGTTGCTCAGGCCTCCCAGCGGGACGGGAGAGCCTGGACGAGCTGCGGAGGGGGGGGGGGGGTGGAACGTCCCCTCCTGCTCCTTGGGATATTAGCTGAACGGCTGCTAGCCGCATCAGTTGTTAAAGCGGTTGTATACCCGCTGTCTTTTTTTTTTTTTTTTTTTTCCACACCACATACTAGCTCATTATGAGACACTTACCTTAGAACGAGGCGCCGGCATCTCACCTGGTCCACGCCGAGGGAGCTGACATCTCCCCTCGGCGTGTCTTCCGGGTATCGCGGCTCCGGCGCTGTGAGTGGCCGGAGCCGCGATGTCGTCACTCCCGCGAATGCACGCGGGAGACTATTGCCCGGCAAGCTCCGGAGTTTGCCGGGCTGTCAGCCGAGAATCCCCTGTGCGCATGCACCGCTGCAGTCAGCGGCTCATTGCGAGGGGAATATCTCCTAAACCTTACAGGTTTAGGAGATATTTTTTTTACCTACAGGTAAGCCTTATTATAGGCTTACCTGTAGGTAAAAGTTAAAAATAATGGTATACAACCACTTTAACCCAACAAAGCCGACCGTTTGCTCTAAAAATTGGTACCAGGGTGATGCATGCAGCTGCATTTCATCCTGGTACAACCCCTTCAAGCCGAGGCGGCATATTTGCATACGGTCAGCGTGAAGGGGTTAAACTAGTTTTCTCATCCAAGGTGCTGCGGCACCCTGGGGTAGGTCTGGGTTTCGAAGCTGGTCCACGAACACGGCACCCAGTTTGTCCTGGATCAGTGTTATGATGGTGTGGGCGGGCTGGCCTCCCACCAGAGATGAGGAGAGGGGAGGTGTTCTGTAACCCTAGGATGAGACACTTGAGTAGGGGGGTCCCTCACAGTCCTGTCATAGGGTGACAGTATGGTAAGTGAGCGTTGTCACCCTAGGATGAGACACTTGAGTACGGGGGGTCCGTCACAGTCCTGTCATAGGGTGACAGTATGGTGAAAGAGCGTTGTCACCCTAGGACGAAACACTTGAGTACGGGGGGTCCGTCATAGTGTGACAGTATGGTAAGTGAGTGTTGTCACCCTAGGGCGAGACACTTGAGTAGGGGGGTCCGTCACAGTCCTGTCATAGGGTGACAGTATAATAAGTGAGAGTTGTCACCCTAGGGCGAGACACTCAAGTACGGGGGGTCTGTTACAGTCCTCTCATAGTGTGACAGTATGGTAAGTGAGTGTTGTCACCCTAGGGCGAGACACTTGAGTAGGGGGGTCCGTCACAGTCCTGTCATAGGGTGACAGTATGGTAAGTGAGAGTTGTCACCCTAGGGCGAGACACTTGAGTAGGGGGGTCTGTCACAGTCCCGTCATAGGGTGACATTATGGTAAGTGAGTGTTGTCACCCTAGGGCGAGACACTTGAGTAGGGGGGTCCGTCACAGTCCTGTCATAGGGTGACAGTATGGTAAGTGAGTGTTGTCACCCTAGGGCGAGACACTTGAGTAGGGGGGTCCGTCATAGTGTGACAGTATGGTAAGTGAGTGTTGTCACCCTAGGGCGAGACACTTGAGTAGGGGGGTCCGTCACAGTCCTGTCATAGGGTGACAGTATAATAAGTGAGAGTTGTCACCCTAGGGCGAGACACTCAAGTACGGGGGGTCTGTTACAGTCCTCTCATAGGGTGACAGTATGGTGAAAGAGCGTTGTCACCCTAGGATGAAACACTTGAGTACGGGGGGTCCGTCATAGTGTGACAGTATGGTAAGTGAGTGTTGTCACCCTAGGGCGAGACACTTGAGTAGGGGGGTCCGTCACAGTCCTGTCATAGGGTGACAGTATAATAAGTGAGAGTTGTCACCCTAGGGCGAGACACTCAAGTACGGGGGGTCTGTTACAGTCCTCTCATAGGGTGACAGTATGGTAAGTGAGCGTTGTCACCCTAGGGCGAGACACTTGAGTAGGGGGGTCCGTCACAGTCCTGTCATAGGGTGACAGTATGGTAAGTGAGAGTTGTCACCCTAGGGCGAGACACTTGAGTAGAGGGGTCTGTCACAGTCCTGTCATAGGGTGACATTATGGTAAGTGAGTGTTGTCACCCTAGGGCGAGACACTTGAGTAGGGGGGGTCCGTCACAGTCCTGTCATAGGGTGACAGTATGGTAAGTAAGTGTTGTCACCCTAGGGCGAGACACTTGAGTAGGGGGGTCCGTCATAGTGTGACAGTATGGTAAGTGAGTGTTGTCACCCTAGGGCGAGACACTTGAGTAGGGGGGTCCGTCACAGTCCTGTCATAGGGTGACAGTATAATAAGTGAGAGTTGTCACCCTAGGGCGAGACACTCAAGTACGGGGGGTCTGTTACAGTCCTCTCATAGGGTGACAGTATGGTGAAAGAGCGTTGTCACCCTAGGACGAAACACTTGAGTACGGGGGGTCCGTCATAGTGTGACAGTATGGTAAGTGAGTGTTGTCACCCTAGGGCGAGACACTTGAGTAGGGGGGTCCGTCACAGTCCTGTCATAGGGTGACAGTATAATAAGTGAGAGTTGTCACCCTAGGGCGAGACACTCAAGTACGAGGGGTCTGTTACAGTCCTCTCATAGGGTGACAGTATGGTAAGTGAGCGTTGTCACCCTAGGGCGAGACACTTGAGTAGGGGGGTCCGTCACAGTCCTGTCATAGGGTGACAGTATGGTAAGTGAGAGTTGTCACCCTAGGGCGAGACACTTGAGTAGGGGGGTCCGTCACAGTCCTGTCATAGGGTGACAGTATGGTAAGTGAGAGTTGTCACCCTAGGGCGAGACACTTGAGTAGGGGGGTCTGTCACAGTCCTGTCATAGGGTGACATTATGGTAAGTGAGTGTTGTCACCCTAGGGCGAGACACTTGAGTAGGGGGGGTCCGTCACAGTCCTGTCATAGGGTGACAGTATGGTAAGTGAGTGTTGTCACCCTAGGGCGAGACACTTGAGTAGGGGGGTCCGTCACAGTCCTGTCATAGGGTGACAGTATAATAAGTGAGAGTTGTCACCCTAGGGCGAGACACTCAAGTACGGGGGGTCTGTTACAGTCCTCTCATAGGGTGACAGTATGGTAAGTGAGCGTTGTCACCCTAGGGCGAGACACTTGAGTAGGGGGGTCCGTCACAGTCCTGTCATAGGGTGACAGTATGGTAAGTGAGAGTTGTCACCCTAGGGCGAGACACTTGAGTAGGGGGGTCTGTCACAGTCCTGTCATAGGGTGACATTATGGTAAGTGAGTGTTGTCACCCTAGGGCGAGACACTTGAGTACCGGGGTCCGCCACAGTCCTGTCATAGAGTGACAGTATGGTAAGTGAGTGTTGTCACCCTAGGGTGAGACACTTGAGTACGGGGGTCCGCCACAGTCCTGTCATAGGGTGACAGTATGGTAAGTGAGCGTTGTCACCCTAGGATGAGACACTTGAGTACGGCGGTCTGTTACAGTCCTGTCAGAGGGTGACAGTATGGTGAGCATTGACACCCTAGAGCGAGACACTTGAGTATTGGGGGGTCCATCACAGTCCCGTCATAGTGTGACAGTATGGTAAGTGAGTGTTGTCACCCTAGGGTGAGACACTTGAGTACGGGGGTCCGCCACAGTCCTGTCATAGGGTGACAGTATGGTAAGTGAGTGTTGTCACCCTAGGACGAGGCAGGATTACCAGGTAAAAATAAAGAATAACAATAATAAATATAACAAAATGTCTGAGAAATGACAATCACCCCGTCATTCACATTCTGTAGCACGTTGTATATACGTGCGTTGTTTTTTTTTTTGCTCATTGTCACGCTTCACAGCAGCTGATTCATTTCAACTGGGTGCCATACACGCCATGCGTTCACGAGCTACACAAGTGTGAATGCCGCCGAATGCACCCATCACATCCGAGGACTGCTAAGCTACAATACATTCCATTGTAGTTCTCGGCTTTAGAAACACTTCAAGAATTGATTGGCGGGATTCTCAATGACATCTATTAATGGACTGGGCAGAGCGTGCGGTTCACAATTACCTGAATGGTTCTCGTATTGCTGGGCTCTGCGATCGCTCGGCACCACGTGCTCCCGGGGATGAGACACTCTGGTTTCTCCGGCCCGCCTGACAATGCTGAGTTAGCGGCACACACTCTGCATTAAGTCGGTTTCCTAATCGCCTTTTAATGAGCTTATCTTGTAAGTGACTCACTGATACAGCACATAGGCCCGGTGTCACAGATCGGGCACGACGCAGGGATCCCCGCTCCGCTCTGCCCCTCCTGCATCCGGCTGAATGCACCGGGAGAGCCGAGGCATTTCACAAAAGGAATTCCTAATAGATTATAGGCTTTCCTTTATAAAAATGAAAAGGTGAACTACCACCGTACGCCCCTGGTGCCCAAACTGCATGTGGCCCTTAGGTATATGATGTGCGGCCCTCAGCAGCCTGTAGTGGGAACATTGATTAGGGTAATAGCATTGATCTCTACTAGCCTCATGTGACATCTTCCCAGGTTCCTATTGCCTTCTGCAGCATCTCTCCAAACAACAATGTATCCTTTCCTCACTCTCTGACCCTCATTTCCTCTATTAGCTCTGCAGTCTCTGACAGCCCTCTCCAGCATTACATATATTGAACATTATGTGCGGCCCTTTGGTGATGTCAGGGGCCGCATTTGAGGCCCCCTTTAGTCCCCATTCACATTAGCACGTCTCTAAAGTCGCAAAATTTCCAGTGCGGGTTTGGAGCAACTTTTGGTGCGACTCAGATCCGACTTTACACTCTTTGGACCAAATTCACATCAAAAGTCGCACCAAAGTAGTGCAGGCAACTATTCAAAAATCGCTGTGACTTTAAGTCGCACTGATCTGCATGGGTGCCATTGCAAACAATAGGCTGCAACTTCTCAAGTCCAAAGTCGCATGACAAGTCGCACAAGTGTGAATGGAGCCTTAGCCCTGGTTCACACCGGTGCAGCTTTGAAATCGCGCTACTTCAGTACTTCACATCAGTTCAATCTGAACTGCCAATTTTATTGCGGCTTGTGACAGAAGTCTATGCAAGTCGCAATGAAAATCGGTAAAAAGTAGAGCAGAAACCTTTTTCATATTCGCTGCGGCATGAGTCACGGCACTATGAACCGCTGACGGCAATGGGGTGCGGCTTTAATGCAATTTGGAACTGACAAATTGCAGGACAAGTTGTACTGATGTGAAAGGGGGCTTAGCTCATACGCTGGCAACCACTGCCCTACACCCTCAGCACATCACCCACTCATCCCTAAGTAAAGCAGATAAAAAAAATGCCTAAAATAAGATTAAAATTAATCGTTCGTTAACCACTTCAATACCGGGCACTTTCACCCCCTTCCTGCCCAGGCCAATTTTCAGCTTTCAGCGCTCTCACACTTTGAATGACAATTGCCCGGTCATGCAACACTGTACCCATATGACATTTTTTTTTTTTTTAACAGGTAAGACCCATGTGACATTTTTATTAATTTTTCCAAACAATTAGAGCTTTCTTTTGGTGACATTTAATTTTGCTAAATAAACAAAAAAAGGCCAAAAATTTTGAAAAAAAAAAGTTTTTCTTTGTTTCTGTTAGAAATTTTTCAAATAATGAATCTTTCTTCATAAATTTAGACCACACTGCATTCTGCTACCATATCTTTGGTGAAAATAACTCAAACCGGTGTATATTATTTAGTCTGTAGGGAAAGTTATAGAGTCATGGTGGTAGTGAAGGAAAAGACTGCGCTAATATTGATCAAGTAAGTGAGAAAAAGCTGCTAACACTCAAACATACAAAGTTCAAATGAGACAATACAGTGACAGTGTAGCGCTGCTGGAAAGTGCAAAATAAATGATGTAGAAGAAACTAAATAATGAATCTAATAAAACCAAAAATATATATATAATATATATATATAAAATATATATACTATAAGCGGCTTATCCAGCCACAGCAAGGTATAAAGGATATACCGTATTTATCGGCATATAACACGCACATTTTATGGGCGGCACAGTGGTGTAGTGGGTAGCACTCTCACCTAGCAGTAAAAAGGGTCGCTGGTTCGAATCCCAACCACGACACTACCTGCCTGGAGTTTGCATGTTCTCCCTGTGCCTGCGTGGGTTTCCTCCGGGTACTCCGGTTTCCTCCCACACTCCAAAGACATGCTGGTAGGTTAATTGGCTAGGTTAATTGGTAGGTTGGCTTCTGTCCAAAAATTGGCCCTAGTATATGAATGTGATTTGGGGACCTTGGATTGTGGGCTCCTTGAGGGTAGGGACTGATGTGAGTGTGTACTCACTCAGGTTGAACTGGATGGACTGGTGTCTTTATTCAACCTTACTAACTATGTAACTATATTAGCTAGGCTGGATATAGCCCAGTGAGTATGTGAAAAAGTGTCCACAAGAGAGTTGGGTGGTATGTCCCTCTGACGGAGGTAGTCCCAATCTTAGAAAAATGGTGTAGGGCTTGTCTGTAGTCAATAACAACGAAATTCAAGAAGTAAATGGGTACTCTTACCAACTGTGATGGACCCCAGATGTCATACGACAGAGGGGTCAGACAGGCTTAGGGTCTATGCTATATTCATCGGAGGTTGTTCGGGTGCTGGACACAGATGAGTGGAACCTGGTTCAAGGTAATATCCTCAGCTCCTAGTCCGTGCAGACTCGCAATACTCCCCTGCCAGATAGCCGTCTCCAAAGTTGTTTTCCGTGAAGGCTCCAGGAAATTCCGAGTGGTCACGTATCAGCACATGTCCAACCATGTGCTGATACGTGACCACTCGGAATTTCTCTGATCTGTCCTAGAAGCCCTAAAGAAAGAAGGGGAAGTAGAGTGGGGCTATCAAATCCCTGGGCCACTGCACGAGCTGTATGGGCTGTGATAGCTAATCACCCACGGAGATTTCTTTCAACAAATCATTGAATACACTGAGGTACTCCGAGATCTTCCACTGATTAAACTGTGGATTGGCCCTCTGTCTTTTTTAATAGTATATCATGCTGAAACTGTAGAGGATTACTTCCTGGCAATGGCGACCCTAGGGGGGGCCAGAGGGGGCCCTGACCCCCCCAACATTATGCTGGGCCCCACCATGTGCCCCCCCAAAAAAAAATTTTTTTTTTTTTTAATTTTTTTTTTTTTTACAAAAAGGCAATTTCTTTTTGTTTGTATTCATATTGGATGTGCCGCATCTTACTCGGGCCACCGCTGGGGTAACACAGTCTCTATCGAGAGGGAGAACGTCCCCAGTCAGCTCCTGCGGGTGATTCCTCCCCCCTCCCTCTGCTCGCTGACACTGCATAATGCAAGCGCTCACACAACCACGGCCGCCCGATCTACTCCTTCCCGTGCATCCTCATTGGCAGGGAGAAGAGTGAGTTGCAGGAAGGACTCCACCAGGACTCTCAGTTACTGAAAAAACAGACTGATTTCTCCCGTCCTTAGGACAGGAGAACGAGCCTGTAAATTCCAAGAAATACCAGACCAGCTCTGTCAATAGCAGGGGCAGGACAGCAAGAGGAGGCTGGGGAACCCCACAGTGGCAGAACACCAGGGCCCGATGGCAAGACAACCTTTGCAACCCTGACAGTTCTCCCACTGCTTTGCACCCTTATATTTTCTTGGTATGCTGGTGACATATATCTCTTGTTCTCTGTCACCCTGGGGGGGGGGGGGGGGGGCAATACAGTAGGAAGGGAGCTCACTGCAGAACATGTGAAAGGGCCATTGTGGGATCGTAGTAAAGGGGTAAAGGGCCCCAGGATAGATAATATATATATATATATATATATAGATAGATAGATTTATCTATCTATCTATCTATCTATCTATCTATCTATCTATCTATCTATCTATCTATCTATCTATCTATCTATCTATCTATATATTTGCATTTTATATTGCCCCCCTTTTTTTGTCCCTGTCCCCCCATGTGCCCCCCCTAAATATGAAAGCTGGAGACGCCACTGCTTCCTGGAGCCTTCACGGAACAACTTCGGAGACGGCTATCTGGCAGGGGAGTATTGCGGGTCTGCACGGACTAGGAGCTGAGGATATTACCTTGAACCAGGTTCCACTCATCTGTGTCCAGTACCCGAGCAACCTCCGATGAATATAGCATAGACCCTAAGCCTGTCTGACCCCTCTGTCGTATGACATCTGGGGTCCATCACGGTTGGTAAGAGTACCCATTTACCTCTTGAGTTTCGTTGTTATTGACTACAGACAAGCCCTACACCATTTTTCTAAGATTGGGACTACCTTCGTCAGAGGGACATACCACCCAACTCTCTTGTGGACATTTTTCACATACTCACTGGGCTATATCCAGCCTAGCTAATATATTTTTGGTTTTATTAGATTCATTATTTAGTTTCTTCTACGTCATTTATTTTGCACTTTCCAGCAGCGCTACACTGTCACTGTAAAGTTATAGAGTCCACAAACTTTGGGATATAGATCTGATAATCAATCAATCCTGATGTACTGAGGGCCGATCTCATTTCTTGAGGCCCAAAAATTTCAGGACAGTACAAATACCCCCCAAATGACCTGACCTTTACCTTTGGGAAAGTAGACAGTCTGAGGTATTTAGTAAGAAGCATGGCGCGTTTTTTGAAGTTGTAATTTTTTGGAAATTTTTATTTTATTTATTATTTTTTCCTTTTACATACTGTCACCAGTGCATTACAGCATCATCGTATAACTGGTGTGGTGGTGACCAGGGACACTGACTGGTGATAGTATGTAAAAAAAAATTATATATATATATATATATATATATATATATATATATATATATATATATATATATATATATATATAATATTTATTTTTTTCAGTCTTGTAAAATATATATATTTTTTTTTTACATTTTATTTTTTACATACTGTGACCAGAGCAATACAGTGTTACTATAATAACACTGTACCACTTGATGTGGCTTTTTTTTTTACATACTATGATTGCTTATATGAGTGAATTTCACCGCTATACGCACATATTTTTACTGAATGACAGTGTGTAGACACTGTGTAGTGTTGTGATTAGCTGTAATTGGCCACAGATAATTACATGGTACAAATGGGCTGTGATTGGCCCTGTCTGTACCACGTGATCACTGTGACCAATCACAGCTAGCAACACAATTGTACACAATGAATGGCATGAAAGGAAGCCATTCATTGATAAAACTATCATGTGATTTGTTATGATTGGTCACAGAGATCACATGTTGCCGGCAGCCGGCCGGTATGCTGATCAGCCATCTGTGAACACAGCGGGTGACAGATCGTGCCGCAGCGTGACCCGTTCTTGGGAAGACGTCATATGACATCCTCCCAGACCAATAGGGTTCCCGCACGTCCGTCATTTTACAATGACGCGGACGGGAAGCAGTTACAGGGTAAAATAATGCAACCTGCCATTTGCTACACTATTCAGCTTCAATCCAGAGATTTCCCCCACAGTACTTATTTTAACCACTAGATGTCCTCAGCCTGAAGGCCAGCATCATTCATTCCACATCCTCGTCCTGGACTCGCCCCCAGCCTGTGACTGGACAGTGAAGGGAGAAACAGAATACTGATGACCACATCTCTCTGCCACCCTGGTCTTTTCTCCTATCAGCATGTTTCTTGTCAGTACGTGAACTGATTTGCTCTTTGTGCTGCTTCTTTCTTTCCCACTCTGAGCTCTGCTGTATGGCGGAGTGCAAGAGGCTGTTACCAGGTCACATTCAGCTACTTATATATTTAACCACTTCAGCCCCGGAAGATTTGGCTGCTCAATGAACAGGCCATATTTTGCGATACGGCACTGCGTCGCTTTATCTGACAATTGCACAGTCGTGCGATGCTGCGCCCAAACAAGGTTTAGGCCAATATGTATTCTTCTACATATTTTTGGCAATAAAAATCGCAAAAAGCGTATATTGATTGGTTTGCGCAAAAGTTATAGCGTCTACAAAATAGGGGATAGATTTATGGCATTTTTTTTTTTTTTTTTATTTTTTTTACTAGTAATGGCGGCGATCTGCGTTTTTTATCGGGACTGCGACATTATGGCGGACACATTGGACACCTTTGACACATTTTTGGGTCGATTGTCAATTATACAGCGAACAGTGCTATAAAATGCACTGATTACTGTATAAATGTCACTGGCAAGGAAGGGGTTAACACTAGGGGGCGATCAAGGTGTTAACTGTGTTCCTTATGTGTGTGTTCTAACTGTGGGGGAGGGGACTGACTATAAGAGATGAGAGATCGTGGTTCCCAGCTCGTTGGAACTCACAATCTCTCTCTCCTCGCCTAACAGAACTAGGATGTGCGTGTTTACACACACGTTCCTGTTCTGCCTCTCATGCCCGCGAACGCCCGTGGCCGGCGGTCATCGCGACCAGCAGTCACGAGCATCGGCACCCCCACCGTGCAGCGGGCGCGCCTGCTATTCCGCTTAAAGGGACCAACGTATAGCTACAACGGTTCGCGGGATCATGACGAACTGCCCTAGTATAATGACAGCGGCTGGTCGGCAAGCAGCTAACCAGTTCCCAACTGGCATATTAATTACGCCGGCGGGAGCCCCTCAGACCATCCCCGATTAGGGTAAAGTGCCAATGAAAATGGCTCTTTACCACGTGACCGGCTGTGTCCAATCACAGCCAATCACATGTGTTGTCCTCGTTCACGCCGCATGTGGCGACCCGGGATGAGGCGTGTCCCTCGGACACAGCCCATACCTGATCAGGGCAAAGAGCCAATAAAATTGGCTCTTTATCACGTGACCGGCTGGGTCCAGTCACAGCTGGTCACAAATGTCAACAAACCGGGGTAACTGGCTGTTACCGATCCAGTGTGAGGAGGAGATCTGGAAACAGTGAGTTACCGATTTACAGTGTACACTACTGTGCCCCGATTGCCCCCCACAAAAAGAGGACCTGTCTGTAAGCCCATCGGAGTACCCAAGTACCTGTCTCCAGCCCATCAGAGTACCCGAGTACCTGTCTGCAGCCCATCAGAGTACCTGAGTACCGGTCTTCATCCCAGAGTACCCAAGTACCTATCTGCAGCCCAGAGTTCCGAGTATCTATCTGCAGCCCATCAGAGTACCCGAGTACCTATCTGCAGCCCATCAGAGTACCCGAGTACCTGTCTCCAGCCCAGAGTACCCGAGTACCTATCTGTAGCCAATCAGAGTACCTGTCTCCAGCCTATCTGAGTACCTGTCTCCAGCCCATCAGAGTACCCGAGTATCTGTCTCCAGCCCATCAGAGTACCTGTTTGGTGGGATAATTTTGTGGTCATTTCCATTGTCCTGGGGCTCCAGGGCCTTCAAAGGTTTGATAGGTATTCAGGAAATTATATGTGTAATTTATGCTCCTAGAACACCTGATGGTGCTCCCTGCATGTTGGGCCTCTCTATGTGGACAGGCTGTGAAAAAGACCCACACATGTGGTATCATCATACTCAGGAGGAGTAGCAGAATGTATTTTGGGGTGTCATTTTTGCTATGTACATGCTATGTGTTAGAAATAACTTATAGATTGACAACTTTGTGTAAAAAAAATATGTTTTAATTTTCTTTCCACATTTTCCAAAAACTTGTGGAAAAAAAATGTTCAACATGTTCAAAATACTCATTATGCCTTGCAGAATATACGTTGGGGTGTTTGCTTTCCAAAATGGGGTCATTTTGTGGGCGTTTCCGTTGTCCTGGGGCTCCAGGGCCTTCAAAAGTGTAAGAGATAGTCAGGAAATTAGATATGTAATTTATGCTCCTAGAATGAATGATGGTGCTCCCTGCATGTTGGGCCTCTCTATGTGGCCAGGCTGTGAAAAAGTCTCACACCTGTGGTATCGCTATATTCAGGAAGAGTAGCAGAATGTGTTTTGGGGTGTAGTTGCAAGTATGCATATGCCATGTGAGAGAAATAACCTGTTAATATGACAATTTTGTGTCTAAAAAAAAAAATCATTTCTTAATTTACCTAAGAATTGTGGGAAAAAATTAATACTTTAAAAAAACTCATCATGCCTCTTACTAAATACCTTGGACTGTCCACTTTCCAAAAAGGGGTCATTTGGGGGGTATTTGTACTGTCCTGACATTTCAGGGCCTCAGGAAATGAGCTCGGCCGTCAGTGCATCAGGATTGATCGCTTGTCAATGATTGGCACCATAGCTTGTAGACTCTCTAACCTTCACACAGACCAAATAATATCCACAAATTTGGGTTATTTTTAACCAAAGATATGTAGCAGTATAATTTTTTGCCCAAATTTATGAACAAAAATCATATAGCTCTTTCTCCCCCAGACTGACTGGCCCACCTCTATCATTCATTGGATTTCAGTTCTTTCAATCATGGAGGATCAGCATCACATGTGGGCGTGTGTATGCCTAGGAACGCCCACTCCTCCAGACTGACACTCACTCCACTGCTTGCCTTAGGGCTGAGAGCTCCTGAGATGAGTACTGATAGGGGGGGGGGGGGTGCTGGGATGTTGTCAGGAAGCTCTGTACAGCCCCTGCCAGCCCCCCCCCCACCAGCCATGATCTCCCAGCATTGCATAGAGAAGCACAGAGACCCAATGATGACATCATTGGGAATAAAGTAAGGTATGTAATGAAAACAGTAAGATTTTAAAGGAAACATTTCATTAGCATATTAATGAGGTGGTGGGGAACTAGAGAAGGCAAAATATAAACAGATTAAACTTCAGCTTAAAACACACTCAAGTGTGCTTTATAGCTTCAGCCTGCCATGGAGACACGTGACCTGCCTGCAACCCAGTCCACCAATATGAAGATTCAAGTCATTGGTATCAGTGGAGGGAATAGTGCCCCATCATTGGTGTCAGTGTAAGGAATAGGACCCCATCTTTGGTGTCAGTGGAAGGAATAGTGCCCCATCATTGGTGTCAGTAGAAGGAATAGTGCCCCATCATTGGTGTCAGTGGAAGGAATAGTGCCCCATCATTGGTGTCAGTGGGAGAATAGTGCCCCATCATTGGTGTCAGTGGGAGAATAGTGCCCCATCATTGGTATCAGTGGGAGGAATAGTGTCCCGTCATTGGTATCAGTGGAATAGTGCTCCATCATTGGTATCAGTGGGAAGAATAGTGTCCCATCATTGGTGTCAGTGGAAGGAATAGTGCCCCATGGTTGGTATCAGTGGGAGGAATAGTGCCCCATGGTTGGTGTCAGTGGAAGGAATAGTGTCCCATAATTGGTGTCAGTGGGAGGAATAGTGTCCAATCATTGGTGTCAGTGGGAGGAATAGTGTCCCATCATTGGTGTCAGTGGAAGGAATAGTGCCCCATCATTGGTGTCAGTGGGAGGAATAGTGTCCCATCATTGGGGTCAGTGGGAGGAATAGTGTCCCATAATTTGTGTCAGTGGGAGGAATAGTGTCCAATCATTGGTGTTAGTGGGAGGAATAGTGTCCCATCATTGGTGTCAGTGGAAGGAATAGTGTCCCATCATTGGTGTCAGTGGGAGGAATAGTGTCCCATCATTGGTGTCAGTGGGAGGAATAGTGTCCAATCATTGGTGTTAGTGGGAAGAATAGTGTCCCATAATTGGTGTCAGTGGGAGGAATAGTGTCCAATCATTGGTGTTAGTGGGAAGAATAGTGTCCCATCATTGATGTCAGTGGGAGGAATTGTGTCCAATCATTGGTGTCAGTGGGAGCAATAGTGTCCCATCATTGGTGTCAGTGGGAGGAATAGTGTCCCATCATTGGTGTCAGTGGGAGGAATAGTGTCCAGTCATTGGTGTTAGTGGAAGGAATAGTGTCCAATCATTGGTGTCAGTGGAAGGAATAATGTCCCATCGTTGATATCAGTGGAAGGAATTTGTGTCCCATCATTGGTGTCAGTGGGAGGAATAGTGTCCCATCATTGGTGTCAGTGGGAGGAATAGTGTCCCATAATTGGTGTCAGTGGGAGGAATAGTGTCCAATCATTGGTGTCAGTGGGAGGAATAGTGTCCCATCATTGGTGTCAGTGGGAGGAATAGTGTCCAATCATTGGTGTTAGTGGAAGGAATAGTGTCCCAAGGGCCAGATAAAGCACAGTTTGTGGCCAGGCCCCAGTTTGGAGATCAGTGCAGTAGATGATGAGAACATTTATCACTGACGTGGAATCTTCAGGTGAATGATAGGAGGCTCAGAGGTGACATCAGGATGGTTTTGTTGCCTGTTTTTATCAAGATCCTGAAAGTAATTGCTTTCCCGTTTGTCGCACTTTTTTTCAAACGAGTTCAGCGCAGGAAATCAGGACATTGAAGAGAAACATCAAAAAAAGCCTCAAAAAGTAGATGGATTATCTAAAAATTGTTCCGGGAGTGGAATGAAATCCACAAAAATTTCTAACAGTATTAAAGGAGTTGTATAGCCTAAAGGTTTGCATTTTATGCATTAAGGTGAAAAACCTTCTTTGCTGCAGCTGCCCCCCCCCCCTTTTCTTACCTGAACCCATCCGTTCCAGCGACGTGCACAAGCCCAGTGGCTCCAGCCGCTGTTTCTGTCCTCATTGGATAGATTGATAGCAGCAGGAGCCATTGGCTTCCGCTGCTGTCAATCAAATCCAGTGACACGGGAGTGGGGGGGCGGGGCCGAGTCTTGCTGTCTGTGTCAATGGACGCAGCAGCAGGACTCGAGAGCGTGCCTGCACGGGTGCCCCCATGAAAAGCGGCTCTCCGTGGGGGCACTCGAGAAGAGGAGGAGCCAGGAGCGCTGGTGGGGCACCCCAGAAGAGGAGGATCGGGGCCGCTCTGTGCAAAACCCTTACACAGAGCAGGTAAAATAACATGTTTGTTATTTTTATTTAAAAAATTGCAAACCTTTCAACCCCTTTAAGTTACAGCACAGTGTACGGAGTTCAGTCGTCTGGAAAATGTAATGTGCAGCATGGAGTATGGAGTTTGGTAGTCTGAAGAATGTAATTAATAGCGCAGTGTATGGAGTTCTGAAGTCTGGAGACTGTAATATTCAGCACAGTATACAAAGTTTGGCAGCCCGGAGAATTTAATGTACAGCACAGTGTATGGAGTTCCACAGTCTGGAGAATGTAATGTACCACAGTGTATAGAGTTTGTCAGTCTGGAGAATGTAATGTATAGCTCAGTGTATGGAGTTTGTCAGTCTGGAGAATGTAATGTACCACAGTGTAGGGAGTTTGTCAGTCTGGAGAATGTAATGTACCACAGTGTATGGAGTTTGTCAGTCTGGAGAATGTAATGTATAGCTCAGTGTATGAAATTTGTCAGTCTGGAGAATGTAATGTATAGCACAGTGTATGGAGTTTGTGAGTCTGGAGAATGTAATGTATAGCACAGTGTAGGGAGTTTGTCAGTCTGGAGAATGTAATGTATAGCACAGTGTATGGAGTTTGTCAGTCTGGAGAATGTAATGTACCACAGTGTAGGGAGTTTGTCAGTCTGGAGAATGTAATGTATAGCACAGTGTATGGAGTTTAGTAGTCTAGAGGATGTAATGTACAGCCTAGTGTGCAGAGTTAACAGTGAAATCATTCATGTGTGGTATTACATGGGCTGCTCATATCAGCGTGTGGAAAGTTACATTGTATCAAAGACAAGTCATATGAAATCCTAAATAAAAGTGTCACAGCGACCCCACAATCCTTGCAGTGCACTTCCTGTATATTGGACCATTGTGCTGGACCCGAATCCATGAGCACCAGAAGACTTTGCAACCTGTGCTCTTCACTGATGGTGATATCATAAATAAAAAATACAATATATATAAATGTATATATAGTATATGTGTGTGTATATATACTGTGTGTGTGTGTGTATATACTGTGTATATATATATATATATTGGAGATCTGCTGTCAGTTTTTCCATACATCAAAGGACCGCTAGACGTCCAATACACAGATGTGTATTTTTATATATATTATCAGTTTATTGGTCCTCATCTATAGGTCAATATTGACAGCAGATCAGCTGATTGGCAGTCATTGAAAAGCAAAACTTTATTAATACATTCCTTCTCTGTACAATGGGAAAGGAGCGCTTACCTTCTCTCCGCAGTTCCCATTGATTGGCTGCCCGGGCTCCTTATTGCACGCACAGATTCAATCCTGGGGATGAGGGCTCACAGCCGGGATGCCCACCAGTTCCCCCAGAGGATGGGGGGGGTAGCAGGGATGAAGTGGGGGGGGGGTGGTCGCACGTTGAAGGCGCAGCGGCTTTGAAAGGCGGCAGAGAGAGGGAAGCAGCTGAGACTTTCTAATCCATCTCTTGGGCTACTCTGGATAGCTCTACAAGCATTTCCTCTGGCCGTCCTCCCAGGCAACGTCCACACCTCCTGTCCTCTGCCCCCTCCTCCCACCCCCACTGGATCAACTGCTCTTCTGTCACACTGACTGCAGGGACCACATGCCAGACAGAGACAGTATAACCATACAGGTTATGGTGAGAAGGGACTAAAGGAATCAAAAAGCCTTTGTCGGAGCTGCGTCAGCCCTACGGAGAGCCGTACTTTATTATACATTGTTATCATGTGCTCTGCCTAATATTATTATTATAGTCTTATTATATTATAATTATAGTGTTATTATATTATAATTATAGTGTTATTATATTATAATATTATTATTTTAAATTTTGTAATTTTGAATATCTTTTGTTAGGGCTCATGCACACGGGCGGCGCTAAAAAAACAGCCCAGTGGAGCTGCGGCTTTACCATTCTTTGGGGCCAGGACAAGGGGTGGGCAGGAGGGGAAGCTGCCCTGGGCACTGTGGTATCATGTGAGGTGGGGGACGCCACAAGGAGATTTGTGTTGTAAGGGAGAATTTAGGGGACAGCAGGGGTTAATTATCGTTCTTGTTTTTTTTTTCTCTTCTATCCTTTGGGAGGAGAGGGGGTGCTGGGGGGAGGGGGCAGTCAGTTAGCCCCCTAGTCCCTCAGCACGGATGTAGCGTCGGAGTTGGGTCACGGTTCCTCAGTATGCGTCCCGAGGGGACAAGAGGGATGCAGTTTGTAGCTCCCTATCAAGGGGGGTATCCAGCTGGAAGTGGTAGTATTCAGATACAGGTTAGTTTGGGGGGGGGGGGGGGGGGATGTTTGTGGGGTTTTTTTTTTTTTTTTTACTGTCTCTCTCCTCTGGTGGCTCTTCTCTTCCTCCCTCTTCCCTTCCCTCTCTCCTATATCTTCCAATTATTCTCTATCTTAAGATAATGGATTGGGATGACAAGTAAAATTAAGATATTGTCTTGGAATGTTAGAGGTTTTGGGGGATAGAAGAAAGAGACAAGCAGTAAAAGAGTTGATAGAATTTCACAAACCATTAATAGTTTGTTTGCAGGAGACACATATGGGACGGAAGGAGGATAAAACGTTTAGTATATAGATATAGACATCAATTTCATGCCACCTATTCTACATATTCTCGAGGAGTCATTATTTTGATTTCGAGCTCCATTAGATTTACACGTAAACAGTGTATTAGAGACCCTTTGGGTCGATATCTGATGCTCTTATGCACTCTTAATGACGAAATGTTTTTTTCTGGTGAACGTTTATATTCCTCCTCCATATAAGGATGAAGTATTTCAAATTTTTTGGGAAAAAAGGCGCAATGGCCGGAGATACCAACATTAATAATTGGGGATTTTAATAACGTACTGAATGAAGAGGTAGATAGACAGAGTAAAAAAAAAAAAAAAGAGTAAAGGGAAAGGGAATGTAACAAGATTGGCCGGCCAGATACAGGAGATGGGCTTAACGGCTGTATGGAGATTGAGATTTCTTACTAGTCGAGAAAACTTGTGTTGCTCTAGCACATATTATTAATAATATTATTATTATCGAGAATCGATCTGGCCCTGGGAAACGGGAGCTTTCTCCCATGGCTAAAATCAGTTCAGTATGAGTCAAGGGGACTCTCCGATCACTCTCCACTGACTCTATCTCTGGAGTGGAGAGAACAATTGGCTCGCCCAATGTGGAAAGTCAACCCTCAGTGGCTGACTTTGATTCCAGAGAAGAGTCCAATAGAACTGATGTTGCAAGGATTCTTTAGACAAGCGATCAACCTCTCTGGTAGTGGTCCGGGATGCTATGAAGGCCTATTTACGAGGCGTGATAATTAAAGAAATAGCCGATATTAAAAAGTCAACTAGGCTACGAGAAGAGGAGGTAATTCAAAGAGTTAAGCAGACAGAACAGGAGTTTATAGTAGACCCTACAGAAGAAAAACGTGTAGTGTGGCAGGAAGCTCAGAAGCTATATAAAAATGTATCTATAGATAAGGCAGAAAATAGTAGATATCTACAGAGTCAAAAACATTATGAAATGGGAGAGCAGGTGGGACATATGCTGGCTATGATAGCACAGAATAAAGAAGGTCCAGCAGGAATAGCTGCCATTAAAGACATAAAAGGCGTAGTGGTATATGATACAGAGAGTATACAGAGTATATTTATGGATTTCTATATACGGCTTTATAAATCTGAAATTTCAACTAAAATAAATCAAAGTAAACAATTTCTGGATAATTTAGCGTTACCTAAATTGACACCAACAGAAAAGGAATCTTTGGATCAATCTATAACTTTAGCAGAGTTGGAAGAGGCAGTGAGAAAAATCCAAAACAATAAAGCTCCAGGAATGGATGGACTCCCAGAGGAGATGTATAAAATATATGGTCAGACCTTATTGCCAGAATTACTTGAAGTTCTGAATGAAGCTTATATTAAACAAGAACTCCCTAAATCAATGACTGAAACAATAATAATAGTAATTTTAAAACCTGATAAAGACCCATTAAAACCAGATTCATATCTCTTCTTACATCTGATGTTAAAGCGGAGGTCCACCCTAAAATAAAAAATGACATTAAAATTCTACAAAAAATATATAAAAAACATTTGAAAAAAAAATGTTTTTACTTACCAGAAACCCCTGTTGCTAGGCAGTCTTTCCTGTTTCGCGGTGCTGTTCTGTCTCTTCCTCCTCTTCAGTGAGCTGGCCCGTTGTGTTCTGGGACATGTGTGTGTCCCAGAAAACAACAGGGCCATTCACAAAGCACTGTGCGACTCGCGCATGCGCAGTAGGAAACGGGCCTGTTTCCCTTAGTTAGGATGGTGCCGGCACCTGATCCGATGGACGGATCGGACTCAGGGGGCCGACATTGCGGGCTCGCTGGACAGGTAAGTGCCCCTATTAAAAGTCAGCAGCTACAGTGTTTGTAGTTGCTGACTTTTTTTTTTTTTTTTAAACGGCCGTGCCTTCGCTTTTAAGATCCTAGCCAGGGTACTGGCAAATAGGATATCCAAATATATTAAAACTTTGATTCATAGAGACCAATCATGGTTTATTCCATCTAGATCTGCGGCAACAAATATATTTTTTGATATGGTGGAATGGGAATACCTATGGGCGACAATGAGTGCCTTCGGTATAGGCCCAGGTTTTTTATCCTGGCTAAAAATATTATATAAAGATCCAAAGGCGAGACTGAGAATCAATAATACTATGTCACCGATTTTTTCTTTGTCTAGGGGGATTAGACAAGGTTGCCCCCTGTCTCCATTGTTGTTCGCCCTAGCATTGGAACCATTGGCTGCGGCCATAAGACAGTTGGAGGGGACAGTAGGGTTTTGACGCTTGGGAAGGGAAGAAAAAATAGCTTTATATGCGGATGACGCCCTTATCTTCTTGGGAGACACTGCGGAATCTCTAAAGGAACTTATGACACTTGTCTCTGTATTTGGCCAGGTTTCGGGGTTTTGTATCAATTGGGAGCAGGGGCGGACTGACCATTTGGGCACTCGGGCACTGCCCGAGGGCCCCATGCCACTAAGGGGCCCCATCAGGGTTGCCATCCTCAATAAAACCAGGGACAGTATGTAAAAATCTGTGTTTTTAAAAAAAAATCCCAAGATTATAGCTGCCCCGCCTCTCCAGTACCTTTTCAGTGTGTGTATGTGTATTCTGTGTGTGTATACTGTGTGTGTATATTGTGTGTCTGTGTGTGTATACTGTATGTGTGTGTGTGTGTGTGTGTACTGTGTGGCCCCATAGTCTATTGCCTGGGGGCCCCATCATCTCCTATTGCCTGGGGGCCCCATAATCTCCTATTGCCTGGGGGCCCCATAATCTCCTATTGCCCAGGGGCCCCATAATCTTCTCCTATTGCCCGGAGGCCCCAGAATTTCCTATTGCCCGGGGGCCCCATGAGTTGTCAGTCCGCCCCTGATTGGGAGAAATCAATATTGATGTCTTTGCACGATGTGAGTATCTCTTTACCAAGTGGCGCTACACAAATATAAATAGAACATAAATTCAATTATCTTGGGATTGAGGTAACACGAAATGCGAAGAACTATATTGATTTGAATCTCAAACCATTGTTACTTAGGTTCAGGGATAAATATGAGCTGGACTTTTTATAGATAGGCAACTCCTATCCTCATATTGATTAGTGGTTCCAAATTAATATTAACTACTGCAGTAAGGAACAGACACAAAGGATACGCTCAGCATCTTTCCAAATAACTGTTCTGCTTTATTATGAAGCAATTGAAGGTTTTTATACACATGATTACGTAGGTCTCACATTAATATTACAATTGTACGTTTATGGTAACAAGGGGCGTAACATTGGCAGGCTAATTCTAATCAGGACTCCAAGGAATGCAAAGATGTACTGAAAACATTATTAGTGCCGTGTGCACAGTGAGGGCAGTGTGCGATACATACAAAATAGAATACAATTATATACAGAACATACAAATTTCCTTAACAAATGCCAAAGATGGTGCAAATTACCACTAACTGTGATTGGCAGAGCCAATCTCCTAAAGATGATTTGGGTCCCACAGTTATTGTATATTTTCCATAGCTGCCCCATTTGGATAACAATGTTTTGGTTCAGAAAGATAGAATCTCTTTTCTGCGAGCTTATATGGAAGAAAAAACAGTCGCGTATAAAACGAACAAGTTTAATGCTAGCCAAAGGGGAAGGAGGACTTGCTATTCCACAACCTAAAAATTACTTTTTTGGCCACTCAATTACAGCAGTTTAATGGGTGGACGGAAATTGTGGAGAATGATTCCATACAGGGATTATTATTGCCTTTATGTAAAGGAGATACTTTGATCTCCTTGTTGGAGACAAAAACCTTACAAATGGACAAAAAGTTTAGGTCGGGTAAGCTGTTTTTTAGGGTATGGCAGGAAATGAAAAATATTACTAATATCACGGGATATACCTCTTATACCCCAATCTGGAATAATGTGAACTGTGGGGAGCTGCAGAGGCTGGAGGGATTTGAGCTCTGGCAGACGAAGGGATTGAGACTCATGGAGCAACTGTTTGAAAATGATAGCCTTAAATCATTTTCTCAATTGTCGGAGGAATTTGGGATTCCAAGGCAGAGGTTCTTCCAGTATCTGCAGCTCAGACATGCTTTACATACCCAAGCTCGCACTTTTGAATTTAACTGAATGTAACTCAAAAATAATCTCACTGTTGAGGGAGAAAGGTCAAAAGCGGGGCCTTATCTCACGACTGTATGAGATATTACAAAACAAGTCTAAAAAATCTAAAGATATCCCTTCTAGGGCCCATTGCGAGATTTGGGACCATTGTCAGAGGATCAGTGGGCAATGGCTTTGGCCGCGATTCCAAAGGTATCGTCTTCTGCCACACAAAAACTAACGCAATTGTTTATCTTACATAGATCATACTATACCCCGGAGAAATTATTTAGTTGGAAGCGCAGAGATTCCCCCTTATGTCCTCGCTGTGGAGGTACCCCAGCAAACTTAATACATATGTTGTGGAGATGCCCTAAACTCCATCGATATTGGCAGGGTATAATTAAAACTATCAATGAGGTGCTTCAAATCAAACTGTTGGTGGAGCCTGGCATTTGTAAATTAAATATAATGGAGGATTCTAGCTTGTCAAAAAATATTAATGATACAATAGCGAGAAGTTTATTCCAGGCACGTAAATTAATTGCACAGAAATGGATCTCCATTTACCCACCAACAGTGGAGGAATGGAGAACACAAATTAAATAAACTATATTAAAAAGAGAAATTTACCCTTCTATGCAGAAATTGCCGAGGGAAGTTTGAGGCTATTTGGAAAAAAATGGATGGAGGCTTTGGGATGTGAGTTGCCACAGAATGGAGGGAGGATATTGGTCGCTGGGATCCACATGAGAGGGGGAGGTTGGGGGGGGGGAGAGAGAGGGAGGATGAGGAGGGGGAGATGAGAGGGCTACTGGACTTGAGATGGGTATGTTTTTTTTGTTTTATTTTGTCTGTGGGGTTATTTTATGTAATGTATAGGTTTGCTGTATCTGGACAATATGAATGTGAAATGTGTTTGATGTAAGAATTTTTTTTTTTTTGTAATAAAGATTACTGGATTTAAAAAAAAAAGTATAGTTCTAGGAGGGGAAATTTGGGGAGGGGGATGTTGAGAGTGGTGATCTAGGGGGATTTGTTTTGGGAGGGGGGATGGGGGGGAGAAGATTTGTGCTGAAGTGGGGGGAGAAGATGTGTACTAGGAGAAGAAATTTTAAGGGTAGAGGATTTGTGCTAGGAGGAGTGAATTTTTTTTTTGGGGGGGGGGGGGGGGGGGCATTTGAGCTAGGGGGATTCGGGGGATGGGGGGGGGGCAAAGACTTGTACTGAGAGCAGGGATTTCAGCATGGGGGGGGGGTGGATTTGTACTGGGGGAAGGGGGGATTTATGCTTAGGGGGTAAGCATGTAAATTAGTGCTCAGTGTTTTGCTGATACATAATGCTCATACATCTTGGGGGGGGGGGCAGGAGGGGAAGCTACCCTGGGCACTGTGGTATCATGTGAGGTGGGGGGCACTACAAGGAAATTGGGGGGGGTATTTGTGTTATGAGGGAGAATTTGGGGGGTGGCAGAGGGTATGTATTGTTCTAGGAGGGGAGATTTGTGTGTGGGGGGGGAGAGGTGCTAAGAGTGATGATCTAGGGGGATTTGTGTTGGAAGGGGGATGGGGGGAAGAAGATGTTTGCTGAAGTAGGGGGGGGGGATGTGTACTAGGAGAAATTTTAGGGGTAGAGGATTTGTGCTAGGAGGGGGTGAATTGTTTATTATTTTTTGGGGAATGGGGGGCAAAGATTTGTGCTGAGAGGGGATATTTCAGCAGGGGGGCAGATTTGTCCTGATAGGAGGGGGGATTTATGCTTGCGGGGGGTAAGCATGCAGATTCGTTCTCAGTGTTTTTGTTGGGGGGGGGGGATTTTGCTGAGACATAATGTTCATACATCTTGGGGGGGGGGGGGGGGGTTGCCATGTTTGCCCCTGGGGCTCTAGGTGACGTTGTCCCGGCACTGCCATCCCTTGGCCACTGCAGGCACATGGAGTTGTACACATGGAGAGGCACCCATGTCATGTTTAGTGATGGTACATCCCGCTGTACCTAGATAGCGTATCATTTTTTGCTACACCTGGGAAATAAAGCCTCAAGTAAATGAAATGCACAGATATGAATGGTTATCATAGGGAATCATGGGGTACAACTTGACATGCGACTCTGATGTCCAAAGTCGCACAAGTGTAAAAGGGGCCTTAGCCAGAACTGAATAAAGCTGCCCCAACCCCCCCCCCCCCCCCAGTTTAGCTGATGAGAACATGCCAGTGACACATGTAAGCAGTGCCCTGGGGGTTAGGGCCCAGACGGTCTACCGCAACATATATCGCTGTCATAAAGGGTTAACCGTTAAGCTGTTAAATTTGTCATTTTAACCACTTCAGCGCCCGGAACATTTACCCCCCTTCATCATGTTGACCAGGCCATTTTTTGCGATACGGCGCTGCATTACTTTAACTGACAATCGCGCGGTCGTGCGACGCTGTACCCAATCTCCTTTTTTCCCCCCACAAATAGAGCTTTCTTTTGGTGGTATTTGATCACCTCTGCGGTTTTTATTTTGTTGCGCTATAAACAAAAAAAAGCCTGAAAGTTTTTGAAAAAAAAAAAAAAAACAATATTTTTTACTTTCTGCTATAAAACATATCCAATAAAAAAACTTAAAAAACAAAATGTCTTCATCAATTTAGGCCAATATGTATTCTGCTACATAAATCCCAATAAGCGTATATTGACTGGTTTGCGCAAAAGTTATAGCGTCTATAAACTATGGCAGGGATATGCAATTAGCGGACCTCCAGCTGTTGCAAAACTACAAGTCCCATCATGCCTCTGCCTCTGGGTGTCATGCTTGTGGCTGTCAGAGTCTTGCTATGCCTCATGGGACTTGTAGTTGTGCAACAGCTGGAGGTCAGCTAATTGCATATCCCTGGCCTATGGGATATATTTTTTGAATTTTTTTTTTTATTTTTTTATTTTTTTACCAGTAATGGCGGCGATCAGCGACTTATAGCAGGACTGCGACATTGCATCGGACACCTAACTGACACTTTTGAAACTTTTATGGGGACCAGTGACACTAATACAGTGATCAGTGCGTAAAAAAATATGCACTGTCACTGTACTAATGACACTGGCAGGGAAGGGGTTAACATCAGGGGGCGATCAAAGGGTTAAATGTGTTCCTAGGGAGTGCTTGCTAACTGTGTGGGAGGTGCTTGTACTGTGGGGAAGGCAGAGATCCTCCTTCTTAGCAGGAAGACAGGATCACAGCCTTCCCTTGTTACAGAACAACGATCTGCCTTGTTTACATAGTTCTACCTGTCTCCTGAACGATCGGTGGGACCCGTTGATTGGTTCCCGCTGTGTCCGCTCACAGCGGGAGCGGGTCGCTGGCGGCGCGGGTGTGTATGCCCCACACCCGGAGAAGGAATTCACGTACGGGTACATGATTTTTGCCCAGAGCGGCCGCCCTGCCGCAGTAAATGTGAATGGGGGCGGTCTGCATCTGGATAATGTCCTAAAATAATAATGTCAATTTTACTCATCAAATTGCAATGCAGCGTTACCTTAATGTATTATAGAATGATTGAGATATCATTTAACCACTTGACCTCCGGAAGGTTTTACCAGGCCATTTTTTGCTGTTCAGCAATGGTAATTGCGCGGTCATGCAAAACTGTACGCAAATGACATTTATATATTTTTTAATAAATAAACAAAAAAAGATGAAATTGTTTTATGTTATAAAACATATCAATAAAATCAAATTTCTTCATAAATTTAGGCCAAAATGTATTCTGCTACATGTCTTTGGTAGAATATACACTCACCGACCACTTTATTAGGTACACCTGTTCAATTGCTTGGTAACACAAATTGCTACTCAGCCAATCACATGGCAGCAACTCAATGCATTTAGGCATCTAGACGTGGTGAAGACGACTTTCTGAAGTTCAAACCGAGCAGCACAATGGGGAAGAAAGCACTTTAACCACTTAAGGACCGAGCCTCTTTCTGAGATTTGGTGTTTACAAGTTAAAAACTGTTTTTTTTTTTGCTAGAAAATTAATTAGAACCCCCAAACATTATATATATTTTTTCTAACATCCTACAGAATAAAATGGCGGTCGTTCTTACGGCCTTATGTCACACCGTATTTACAAGCGCACTTTTTTTTTTGGAAAAAATACACTTTTTTTAATTAAAAAATAAGACAACAGTAAAGTTAGCCCAATTTTTTTTCTTATTCTGTGAAAGATAATGTTACGTTGAGTAAACTGATACCCAACATGTCACGCTTCAAGATTGCGCCCGCTCGTGGAATGGCGACAAACTTTTACCCTTAAAAATCTCCATAGGCGACGTTTAAAAAATTCTACAGGTTGCATGTTTTGAGTTACAGAGGAGGTCTAGGGCTAGAATTATTGCTCTCGCTCTAACGATCGTGGCGATACCTCACATGTGTGGTTTGAACACCGTTTTCATATGCGGGCGCTACTTACATATGCGTTTGCTTCTGCACGCAAGCTCGGCGGGACAGGGCGCGTTTTTAAATTTTTGGGTTTTTTTTCTTATTTATTTTACCTTTTTATTTTTTATTTTTACACTGTTCTTTTAAAAAAAAATGTAACCATCTCTCAGGTTTACAGAGAATGGTGGGAAAAGAGAAAATATCCAGTGAGCGGCAGTTGTGTGGTGGAAAATGCCTTGTTGATGTCAGAAGTCAGAGGAGAATGGGCAGACTGGTTCCAGATGATAGAAAGACAACAGTAACTCAAATAACGACCCGTTACACCCAAGGTATGCAGAATATCATCTCTGAACCCACAACACATCAAACCTTGAAGCAGATGGGCTACAGCAGAAGAAGACCACACCGGGTGCCACTCCTGTCAGCTAAGAACAGGAAACTGAGGCTACAATTGGCACAGGATCACCAAAATTGGACAATAGAAGATTGGAGAAACGTTGCCTGGTCTGATGAGTCTGGATTTCAGCTGCGACATTCAGATGGAGTCAGAATTTGGCACATGGATCCATCCTGCCTTGTATCACCGGTTCAGGCTGGTGGTGGGGGTGTAATGGTGTGGGGGATGGGGTATCACCGGTTCAGGCTGGTGGTGGGGGTGTAATGGTGTGGGGGATGGGGTATCACCGGTTCAGGCTGGTGGTGGGGGGTGTAATGGTGGGGGGGATATTTTCTTCCCCTTAGTACCTGAGTATTGTTGCTGACCATGTCCCTCCCTTTATGACCACAGTGTCCCCATCTTCTGATGGCTCCTTCCAGCAGGATAATGCACCATGTCACAAAGCTCCAATCATCTCACCACTGGACAATGAGGTCCCTGTCCTCCAATGGCCTCCACACTCACCACATCTCATCCAATAGAGCATCTTTGGGATGTGGTGGAATGGGATAGCCGACAAATCTGCAGCAACTGTGTGATGTTATCATGTCACTATGGAGCAAAATCTCTGAGGAACGTTTCCAACACCTTGTTGAATCTATGCCAGGAAGAATGAAGGAAAAAGGGGGTCCAACCCGCTACTAGCAAGGTGTACCTAATAAAGGGAGTCAAACCCGGTACTGGCAAAAGGTACCTAATAAAGTGACCGGTGAGTGTATAATGCCTAATTGCCAGCTTTTCCCTCCACTGAAAGGTGAATCTGATGGCTGTTACTCCTGTTTCACATGCAGCATTAATGTAGCAAGAAGTATATTACTTCCTGTGGAGACCGCATGGCTATATTTATGCTTTTTCAACCATACCACAGACCAGCTTTGGTGCCGTGACATTGAAGAACACAGTGACCCTCGGAATGCAGACAAATATTCACTGGCCTGGAAGATTGTTTGTTTCTGGGCTCTATGAACCTGTAGTGTACTACTCCACACATAGCCAAAATATGTATCCAAAAAGGCATGGTATCAGTTTTTGTTCCGTACGTTTCAAATCCACTCTGTATATTTATGTTTTCTGAAAGTGGCGCATCCTTGGAGCTAAGTGAAAGATGAATTCATTAAAAATCTGAATGATAGGAGTCTATTTGTAGAAAAACATCTCAGCATTTGCACAGCCAATGCAAATAATCCCCGTAATATATGTCTAATATGTTTATTTCCTGTGATCATCAGCTCCATCTAGTGGTCGAAACGTAGTTCTATCACGTACCTGGTAGCAGAGCCTGATACGATGAGGAAGACCTTTCTTACACTCTGACTCTGTGCACCTGATAGTATGAACAGGAGGTGCAGGAGTACAGAGTGGCACGAGTGCCTGTAAGTCTTTCTAGCAGCAGGGCAGATGTCCACGCCAGGCAGGTGAAGTCGTCGGAAGGCTCCAGTAAGCAGGCGAGCTGGTAGGAAGCAGACTAAGGCAGGCTGGCACTGGTGACAGTGGGCAGCTGAGACGGTTGCTGGTAGCAGGCTGTAGGTCAGCCAGAACAACAGGGTGGTAGGCAGGTACTGGTGATAGTGGGCAGCTGAGACGGTTGCTGGTATCAGGCTGTAGGTCAGCCAGAACAACAGGGTGGTAGGCTGGTACTGGTGATAGTGGGCAGCTGAGACGGTTGCTGGTATCAGGCTGTAGGTCAGCCAGAACAACAGGGTGGTAGGCTGGTACTGGTGATAGTGGGCAGCTGAGACGGTTGCTGGTATCAGGCTGTAGGTCACCCAGAACATCAGGGTGGTAGGCTGGTACTGGTGATAGTGGGCAGCTGAGACGGTTGCTGGTATCAGGCTGTAGGTCACCAAGAACATCAGGGTGGTAGGCTGGTACTGGTGATAGTGGGCAGCTGAGACGGTTGCTGGTATCAGGCTGTAGGTCACCCCAGAACAACAGGGTGGTAGGCAGGTACTGGTGACAGCAGGCAAAGTAGCAGAGTCAGGCAGGCCGGGTCATACACAGACAGGATCTGATCAGGTACAGGGTACAGGCAGGAGCGTGGTCAGGAAACAATCCGGGTCTGGAACCGATCAGTGAAGCAGGAGGCAATGTAGCACACAGCAAGCAGAGGTCAGGGGACAGGCCAAGGTCAGTGCAGGCAGAGTTCAGAGAGTAGTCAAGACAAGCCGGGTCAGCAACTGGAATCAGGATACAGGAACACAGGATACACAGGAGGCTGAAGACAAAGCAGCCCTGATCCTGAGCACTGCCCCAGTTTAAATAGCCTATTTGGTGCCAGCATCTGTCACAAGTGCACACGAGCGCCAGCGCGCAAGGGTATGCGCGCTTACATAGGTGCACGCACGGGTATGCACATTAGCAAGTGCCCAATTTCTGTGAGCACGAAAGGGAACATGTATTAGCCTGTGTACGGAGGTTCTCCTAGAGGAGCCATCTTGTTTATTGGCATGCCCTTCCTTAAGGGTACTTTCTGGATTGAGGTATTTCAGGAAAATACTGCTTTATGGCCACTAGATGGATCTGACAATCATAGAAAAAAAAAAGATATTGGACACATTATTGTTGCGGCTGTGACACTTGCACAGCATATATTTTTATAAATAGTTTAAATCAGTCACCAACATGCTCCTTTGGAAATTGAAGGAGGAGAAAGAGAGGGGGCCTATTTAAGAAAACGGGGGACTCTTTGACACACAAAGCGCCTTACAAAAACCAGTGATAGTATTTGCTCTGTTAATTTCTGGTTCTTCATTTGATTTTGATTGGTGCATCCACCTACACTCACTCATTCTATCCCAATCCCCTCCCTTCTTATTTTCTGTTGACCCGATCCAACACAAATAAATTGAGTTTGTCGGTTCTACTGCCGCTTGTAACGAACGCATGCCTCACTATCAATACCTAGAGATACCTGAATTTTTTTTGTGTCTTAAATAATAGTTTGTTGAGTAAAGAAAGCAGAATAACATTACAAGGCAATACACAATACTGAGTACAAGTGTGTAAGAGGGTCTTTGCCATTAGCTGAAGTTGGCCCAAAACGCCGAACACTCCGCCCTGTTGAGCCACACCGCATGCCAGAGGCTTCCACATGATGTTCCCGGCCGTTGACCTTTATATGCCCAAGGAAGGAATGTCCTCACATGAAATAAGGTTGCTGCACTTTACTGATGGTACTTAGGAAATGGCATAAACAGCCACATCACATCGACATATATTCCAGGGTCACTTGAAAATACATAGTCGATCACCCTTAGTGGAAGGCCCGCGGCAGTCACATGTGAAAGCATTATGTAGCACTTTTAAGCAGCCATCTCCCTCTAACAGTCTCTCCTTCTACCCGGGGTCATTAGTACTCACAGGATTGGGAACTCTGTAGTCACCTCCTTCATAGGTACACCTGTCCCTGGACCCTCCTGGGGAATAAGCTCACTCAGGGGACTCTTGGCCTGGCCTAAAAGGCTTTTTGCAACCCACCCTAGCCCCCTCCTCTATAAGGGTTAGGAAGTCTACAGCCGGCTCTCTGGGATGCAGGTCTACTCTTCCCTGGCCTCCAGCCCTGCCCAGTGCCATCTGTAATAGTGTGCGGGTGTTGGGCTCCTCCCAACCTTGCTTATATGTAGGTGCTGATTCACCCGTGACATCACTGCAGGAGGACTCTAACTAAAAGAGGCCAACCACTTGATAACACTGTCTGCTGTAAACAGACACTATTCTGGCAAAGGGCCACCTAGTGGCAGACTAGCTAGCTACACCTGCCTACAATTACTGGGGTAGCGTACTACAAGACAGTGCCATAACCACCACAGTATTACAGCTGAATATACATCTGTATGGAACCGTATACTCAACAAACAATAGAGAAAAACCTATTTCCCAATAAACAACCCAATATTGTCTACCATCATGCACCCAAATCGAGAAAGAAGGAGGTGCAAGGGCAAAGCCAAGGAAACAGCCAGGGCCCCAGTAAGCACAACAAGGGAGAACAGAAATTAAGAATGGAGAATAAGGCTCTCCAGTCCTATGCGCCAAAATATTCTATGTATACAGGAACTCCTAATTTTGTCATATCCAGGAGGACAACCCCTGTGTGTATGTGGGCGGGGCTTAAGGTGCCCTAGCGGAGACAGCATGGAACTTCGCAATGAGTCCTTCCAAGGCAAGAGTTCATATTTGGCAGTAAATCCATAAGAGGTAGCAAGTAATTCCTTCCATGTTCCTAAGTCCATGATCTGGTAATAATTATCCATAGGCAGTGAGTCCATGACGGGGCAGCTATAAGTCCATAAAGATCCATAGGTTCCAGACCCCACTGGGAACCCTGACTGGGCCTCTTACCATCCCCCCCTTACTGCCATCCCCCAAAGGGGGTGAGTCACTCCGATAGGGTAACAACTACATTTTGGCAGTCTATCCCTGGACCGACTTGTAGGGCACACAATGAGCCCTTATTTATATGGTATGACCTGCAGGGGGTGGTAACCTTCTAGACACCACCAGCTCAGCAGGCCAACCTGGGGACACGGTGCAATATTTACACTGTAATAATTTCCAATATAAGTTAACCTGAGGGTATGAACACAGCAAACGAAAATGGTTAACCCTTCAGAAACCTCTTGGAAGCACCTGCTTACATGCATACAGTATTTTTTTTTTAAAGGGTAAGCCACCGCTTGGATACTTCATTCATTGGGATGGCCTAGTAGAGGTAGAAGACAACCAGCAAAGAATTACCATTTTATGAGCTTGAAAGACACTCATGAAGGAGTACAATCTTCACGAGCGGTAGCAGTAAATCTTGCAAAACACACACCTTAGATACCTGAAATTCCATCATAAAAATTATTTAATAACCTGGTTTTAACATTGTTTTGGTTCTATTGATATAGTACATTGTACAATCAATAACTATTGTACCATTGTATTCACAGGTCACCAGGTTGTCCTTGCTCTTTTCTGTTCAATAATTTTTATTGAACCATTTAACACGTTTACATAGTTAGTGAGGCCAACTGTGGACATCCATTGCTGAAGAAGGTTGAGGTACATTGGGCCTTTGGGGTCCAATTAGTTCTACATTGTTACAGTTTCTGGAGGTTATGGAGTGCAACTAAGAAAATTGTCCCACAGATTACATAGTGGGCGAGAAGAAGTGAAGGAACCAAGCTTTGGGTTAGAAAGTTGAGAGAGGGAAAGGGTTTGGGGAAGGGGAGTCTATGGTTGGGGAAACATTCCAAGCTATCAAAATCAATTGAAGGTTCAGCTTCATAGGTTCAGAGATGTAGGAAGTGACAGTCCAAGTCTGAGGGTAGTTATATGTTGAATCCATGGGGATCATATTTTCGCAAAAAGATGGCCTCTTTCGCTCAATTTAGCAATTATTTTATCATTGATCATCATCCATGATGCTCTTGATTTAACCTTCTGTGGGTTTAAAGTGGCGGATTTCCTTACTTTTGCTATGGTTTGTTTAGTTGTGGTAATGAGGAAAGTCTTAGCTGATTTTAAATATGTGTGGTCCCCTCTGGTTCTTTACAGTGTAAAGAACCAGAGGGGAGGGAACCATCACCATCTCACGTGAGATGGTGATGAAAGAGCGTGTTTAATATTTGGTAGGCGTTGGACCATAGTGTACGTACCACTGAGCATGTCCACCATATGAGGTAGAAGGTGCCATGGGGAGGAATCGGAGGAAAACTTTGACTATGTAGAATGGCACCAATGAGAAAGCAGAGCTAGGTAATAGCGCTGGAGATTTTGGTCAAGATAATGTTCAGATGGTACTACACTCCACCAAGAATTGCGAAATACCTTCCTACCTACTCTGAGCGATGCTTCCAGGGCTGTGCAGAGATAGGCAATGTAAAGCATATTTGGTGGACGTGCCCCAAGGTTAAACGTCTATGGATTTATATCTATGCCAACGTCTATACGGTACTGTACCTGAACATATGCTCTATTACACAAGCCAATACCGGATATAACGAAAAAACAGCACATATTAGTTACCCTCATTTTTATGGCCACAAAGAAGACCAATGCAAAGGCAAGGAAGACTCCCCTTTCTTTTGTTTGATGAGGTGAAACACAGGGTACATGGTATACTTGTAAATAAGAAATTAACAGTGATCCTTACGAATAGGGATGAGCCGAACACCCCCGGTTCGGTTCGCCCGAGAACATGCGAACAGGCAATAAATTTGTGCGAACATGCCAACCCTATTAAAGTCTATGGGACATGAACATTAACCTCCCTGGCGGTATGATTATTTCAGATTTTAGGTGCTGAAAGCGGTACCATTATTTTGCACAGAAATTTGGCGTTTTATATTGTAGGCCTGTAATTCTTAGGAATAGTTCACTTAAATCTGTCCAAACAAGAGTCTAGTAGACATCCCGGGTATGATAAAGTTTGAAAAACGAAATAAAAAATTATAATATAATAAATAACTATAAATAATTATAACAAATAATAATATAATAATAATAAAAATTATATAATAATGTAATCAAATCAAAAACACTGAAATTTGCTCAGTTGCAGAATTGTAGCTTTTGTTACTTTTAGTGTTTGATGACGGATCTCCCCACAAATCACTATCGCTCAATTCTGCAAGTGATTCTAATTTATTATCGCTTTTTTCTAGCTGGTCTAAAACCACTTTTATTGTAAAGGGTCAGTTTTGGTTGCTATGGACAATCTCCAGTTTCCTGGCAGAAAGAACAGTTTTATATATATAAAACTGCATGCAGGACACTGGGCAGACCACTAGGGACAAAGGGGATGTGTAGTTATTTGATACAGCACTGTAATCTGTAAGATTACAGTATGCTGTATCTGTATTGTGTGTTTCACTTTTGAATTTACCGCCGAACTCCGTCCCCGTGCGTCGCAACACTCGCAGGGAACGGAGCTCGGCACTGTGAATCGAGCGAGACACGGCGGCTCGCCGATCACAGCGGGGAGACATCGCAGGATCCAGGGGAAAAGGTAAGTAAACTCTTCCGGCTCGGGAATACCGCTTTTGGTATGAAAAATCCACCCCGAGCCAGACTCGGGAATACCGCCAGGGGGGTTAAAAATCCAAAGTGCTAATTTTAAAGGCTTATGTGCAAGTTATTGCCCTAAAAAGTGCTGCCCCAGGGGACATGTACCAATGCCAAGAAATTTTTTTAAATGACCTTCGGGTCTGGTATGGATTTTAAGGGGAACTTCACGCCAAAAGTTTTTATAAAAATTGGCATGGGGGCCCCTCAAAATCCAAAATCCATACCAGACCCTTATCCGAGCATGCAGCCTGGAGGACAGGTTAGGGGGGGCGAGCTGTTGCCCCCCCTCCTGAACCGTACCAGGCCACATGCCCTCAACATGGGGAGGGTGCTTTGAAGTCCCCCCAAAGCACCTTGTCCCCATGTTGATGGGGACAAGGGCCTCAACCCCACAACCCTTGCCTGGTGGTTGTGGGGGTCTGCGGGCAGGGGGCTTATCGGAATCTGGAAGCCCCCTTTAACAAGGGGTCCCCCAGATCCTGGCTCCCTCCCCCATGGGTATAAAAAATAGATTAAAAAAATGAAAATGCCTGGATGACCCCGCCCCCTGACGGAACATGACGTCACTGCGTGGCCCTGCCCTTGCCTATATAACAGCTGTCACAACGAAAAGACAGCAGTCTTTTTTTTTCTTCTATTTTTCGGCTCTGTCGGGCGGCGTGATTGAAGATGGATGGACATCGCTGGACACTTTTTTTTTACAATGTACCCCATACCCATTCACATAGGGGGGCCAGGATCTGAGGGCCCCCTTGTTAAAGGGGGCTCCCATATTCTGATAAGCCCCCGCCCGGAGACCCCCAAAACCACCAGGCAAGAGTTGTGGGGATGAGGCCCTTGTCCCCATCAACATGGGGACAAGGTGCTTTGGGGAGGACCCCAAAGCCCCCCCCCCCCAATGTTGAGGGCAAGCGGCCTAGGGTTCCTCGCCTGCACGGCTGCTTACTCGGATAAGGGTCTGGTATGGATTTTGGGCATGGAGTTCCTGCCTTTGGCACCCTGCCTTTGGCCAATCATGGCTTTCACAGCAGAGATGTCAGGTGCATGCTTTGGCCAGACATCAATGCACTGCAATCTTGCAGTGCATTATGGGGCATTCCGAGGCACACAAATTTGCTGCGAACGCCCCATAATTTTCGGCGAACACCCGATGTTCGAGTCGAACTTACGTTTGACACGAACCGTGGAACCATCCCTGCTTATGAACATGAATGAGAATTTTTTTCATATTCGGCAGCCCTGGCTTGATCAGTTCCCGTCAACGAGTCCACCGATGTGTTTTCTGGACTTATAAGGCGTTACCTGGGCTTATCCAAGCTGGTCACAGAGGAATTCTGTTCTCTGCCCTACTGACCCTCTCCTCCTCTCTTTCTCTTCTTACTTAGTAATTTCTCCCCTTTTTCTCTCTCTGGTGCCCTCCTTGGCACTACCTACTGCTACTATACACTCTAATTCTACACTGGGCTAAATTTGGCCTCCCATATGAGATGGCCCTGTTAGTAGCTCCATGGAGCTTTGGCTCTGCCTTTTGGCCCCGTGGAACACAGGTTGAACCCTGGTGCTGACCATTATTTTGGTTTAAGTCAACAACTTTCTATGGTGTACCTTTTCTGGGTATGTATTTACTTTAGGTGCTATTTGTTTCATCCTTCCTGTGGAGCAAACTATTTCATTGAGACTTTATCTCTGGAACGACCTCCTGTTTATTGTTTACATGAGACCTACCTGACTGTTACGTTGAGAGTTTTGCTCACTGTTATTGTCAGTTCATATACATGTTGCCTGTTCTCTATTTTTATTGTCAGAAAACTCTTTTTTAATAAAAAAAAACCTTGTAAAAGAGAGAGCAGAGCAAGATTGTAAAAGAGAAAACAGAGCAACCTGTACTAAATTTTGCCATTGCTGGGTCTCCTCTGTCAGTGTTTTTGAGTATATGGGTTTGCATGTGTTGGCTTATAAAACAATTGTAGCTAATTTCACGTTCTCCTGTCCTAATTATTGTCTGTTGTTGGTTTTCTTCTCATTCTTTCTTCTGCTTAACTACTTACCTAAATTTTTTTTGAGCTTACAGCTTCACAACCTCATATACCCTCTTTGTCTCATTGACCGCTCCTCTGCCTCCTTCTCGAAATATTATCTATGTCACAGTTCCACCAAATTCAGAGTTACTTCCCATATAGAATGCTTTTTTTTTTATCAGTATCACTGCTAATCTTTCAAAGTAGTGTTACCAGCTGTGTGTTTTCTGTATGAGGTAGTGTAGCATACCTTGACGGGAATCCTGAAATGATGAGGTCTTCTTTCCTACTGCTACAGTCCAAGCGCCCCTGGGTAGTGGGACAGAGTGTAAGAGAACTGTCAGGATGCGCCCGGCACGCACACGTGCGCATGCACGCATTCACGGGCATCAGCAGATTTCCTTGCGCAGGAACACACATCTGACCACAATTGGCACCTGACAGCCTATTTAAGGGTTGCTCTGATTTCTGTCAGGTGCTGCTTGATCTTCAGCTGTGTCCTGAGATTCTGAAACCCTGTTTGTCTTGACTTCCTGTTGCTGAAACCCTGGCCTTCCTGACCCTGTTTCTGGACTCTGATTACTGGTTCATGATCCTGGCTTCCTGTTTGACCTTGCTCCTGTTTATACCTTGGTACCTCGCTGCCCGCCCGTTACTGAACCCGGCTTACCTGTTGACCTCGCTTCTGTCTCCTGTTTGGCTCCACACTGTTTCCGAGTACCTGTGCTGGCCGTCCATCCTCTCAGCTGTGCTGGTTCCAGCTCTTCACCAGAAACCCTGCCTGCACTTCCCAGTCTGCAACACTTCTGGCAAGTCCTGCACACAGCATTCACAGGCACTCGTGTTCCTCCTGATCCTTGCCACCATCTGTTCCATCTCCAGTGGGGCTTGGATTGGAGATACAAGAGAGGCTGACCTCGTCATTTCAGACTCCTACCAGGTACGTGACAGTATCAAGCAGCCACAAATGGAGTCTGAAAGGGAGGCCTCTCCACCAGAGAACATTTACAGATCTATTTCTGTGCTATCCAATATTGTGCAGAAGTTACAAGAAAATCTGAGTCGCATGGAAGAGCGATTTCCCCACAATGAGAATGTCGCATTGGCCTGTGCTCTGCTTTTGGTCTCTGATTCATATACCCAAACAGAGCCCGGCTTGTTCCATGAGGTTGCTTCTGCTCCTGAACCCAGGGTGCCTATGCCTGAGCGATTCTCCGGAAATCGCAAGAAGTTTCGCACATTCCGGAATTCCTGTGAACTATATTTCTCCCTGTTACCCCGGACCTTCACGTCTGAAAACATCAAGGTGGGGTTTATTATTACATTACTATTGGATGAACCACTTTCCTGGGCTCATCATCTCCGGGAACAACATGACCCTGTCCTGACAACCACGGATTCTTTCTTCTCAGCCATGGCTCAGCTTTATGCAGACCCCTTCTACCAGCAGACTGCCGAATTCATGCTTGGCAAATTACAGCAAGGTCCAAGGCCTGCTGAGGAATATGTAACTGATTTCCGTGTATGGAGTGCAGATACCCAATGGAATCATTCCGCACTTCGCCACCAGTTTCGACTAGGACTGTCTGACACCTTAAAGGATGAGCTTGCCAGAGTGGGAGTTCCAGCATCCCTGGAAGACCTGATCGATCTAACCATTCAGATCGATCGGCGATTACGTGAAAGGCAATTCGAAAGGTCCAAAGGAACCCTTTCTGTGGCTTCAAGGTCTGACATTCCTGCATCCTCATGCGTTGCATCCCCCAGAAGGAGGGAACTGCATAAGACTCCTCATAGAAGTTTTCGAAGACCACCCCTTTCTCCTGATGAACGCCTTCATCGATTACAGGACAATCTGTGTCTCTATTGCGGGGAGGCAGGTCACTTTATACAGACTTGCCCCGCAAAAACCCGCAGGTCTTTCTCCCGTCAGCCTCACATGATGCATCTCTCAGGGAGGTACCAGTCTCATGTCTCTCTTTCCATTGTGCTCCAGTTTTCTGAAAAGACTGTTCCTGTACTTGCAATCATAGACTCTGGGGCCTGTAGTTGTTTTATGGACTCTGCATTTGCTTCTCTCCACCAGCTGCCTGTATGTGCCAAGAAGCAGGAATTCCATGTTCATCTGGCTGACGGTTCCGGCATTAAATCAGGCCCAGTTACCCAAGAGACTTTACCTATTTCCTGCCGTACTTCTTCCGGCCACCATGAATTCCTCCGTTTGGATATCATAGCTTCGCCCATGTTCCCGGTCATCCTTGGCATTCCATGGTTGAAGGCACATAATCCTCACATTAACTGGCTTACCGGAGACATCTCCTTTTCCTCTGACTACTGCCAAATTCACTGCCTACCTGAAAAGATTTTCAATACCACACCCCTCCTGGGTATCCTCCCTGACCATGAAACCTCTAATCTGGTCCCTGCTGCCTACCACGAGTATCTGGATGTATTTAACAAGAAAGGAGCAGACACTCTTCCTCCCCATAGAACATATGATTGTCCTATTGAACTTTTACCAGGGGCCGAGATCCCATTTGGGCGAATTTATCCTCTCTCTGAGCCTGAACTAGAAGCCCTGCGGATTTATATAGATGAAAGCCTTGAAAAACAGTTCATCCGGCCCTCCACTTCACCAGCAGGAGCCGGTATTTTCTTTGTGGAAAAGAAAGACCATACCCTTAGGCCCTGTGTGGACTATCGTGACCTTAACAGGGTCACTGTTAAAAACCGGTACCCTCTGCCTCTGATCCCTGAACTTTTTCAAAGGCTGCGTGGGGCACGAGTGTTCTCCAAATTGGATCTGAGAGGTGCTTATAATCTTGTCAGAATCAGGGAGGGAGATGAATGGAAGACGGCCTTCCGAACACGCTTCGGGCATTTTGAATATCAAGTCATGCCATTCGGACTCTGCAACGCCCCTGCCACATTCCAACATCTGGTTAATGACGTTTTTCGGGACTTCCTTGATTTATTCGTCATCGTGTATCTGGATGACATCCTTATATTCTCTGAAACTTTAGAATCCCATAGGACTCATGTAAAAAAAGTACTGGGTCGGCTGAGGGAACACCGCCTTTACGCAAAGGCTGAGAAATGTGACTTTGAAAGACCAACCATACATTTCCTGGGACTTGTCATCTCTGCTGACGGTATCTCCATGGACCCACAGAAAGTCACTTCCGTCCTGGAATGGCCTGCCCCTGTTGACAGGAAAGCTGTTCAGAGATTTGTGGGATTCGCCAACTTTTACAGAAAATTTATCAAGAACTTTTCTGGTATCATCACTCCCATCACTCAGTTAACAAAGCAGCATGTTCCTTTCCGATGGACCCCTGAAGCTCAAACAGCTTTTGAACAGTTAAAAACTTTATTCACGTCAGCTCCTATCTTGAAACATCCTGATCCATCCTTAGCCTACGTTTTGGAGGTGGATGCCTCTGAGAGTGCACTAGGCGCTATTTTGTCTCAACGCCAAGGTCCCAAATCTTTGCTCCATCCTGTGGCCTTTTTCTCTAAGAAATTAAATCCTTCTGAAAGGAACTATGATGTTGGAGACCGAGAATTGCTGGCTATCAAGGCTGCGCTTGAAGAATGGCGCTACCTCCTGGAAGGAGCAGCTCACCCCATCCTCATATTCACGGACCATAAAAATCTCGAATACTTGAGGACGGCTAGACGACTAAGACCCCGGCAGGCAAGGTGGGCACTTTTCTTCTCTCGTTTTATGTTCCATATAACTTATCGTCCTGGCTCAAAGAATGGTAAACCGGATGCCTTGTCCCGCATGTTCAGCGACCCAGTGGTATCCTCAGAACCTGATACTATTCTACCAGCCAAAAATTTTTTGCTTCTTCAGGCGGATTTGATGTCTCAGATAAAAGCAGATGTGATAAACCAACCACCTTCCAAAGATCTGGCTCTTCAATTGAGGGATGGTCTGTACTTTCATAAGAAGCAAATCTTTATCCCTGAGCAATTCAGAGTTTCTGTCCTGAGGCGATGTCATGACCACCCATTAGCGGGCCACTTTGGAATTCGCAAAACGGCCGATCTGATCTCTCGTACATTCTGGTGGCCAGACTTGATGCAAGACTGCAAAAGATATGTTAATTCGTGTGTGACATGCCTTCGGAATAAGACGGACAGAGCCAAAACTTGGGGCCTACTTGAGCCACTCCCTGTACCTGAGAAACCATGGAGCATGATCTCCATGGATTTCATTGTGGAACTCCCCCCATCTGAAAACTTCACCACCGTGTTTGTTGTGGTGGATCGCCTGACCAAGATGGCCCATTTTGTACCCTTACAAGGAACTCCTTCGGCCACAGAGACCGCCTCAGCTTTCATCAAGGAGATTGTAAGATTACATGGTGTCCCTGATAGCATCATCTCTGATCGTGGGGTGCAGTTTACGTCTAGATTTTGGAGGGCATTATGCCAAGCACTGAACATTGAACTCCGCCTCTCCACAGCCTACCATCCACAAACTAATGGACAAACTGAAAGAACCAATCAAACCCTTGAGCAGTACTTACGGTGTTTTTCCTCTTTTGCACAAGATGACTGGCTATCACTTCTCCCACTGGCAGAATTTTCATACAATAATTCCATCCACTCTGCAACCAAGCAATCACCCTTTTTTGCCAATTATGGGTACCACCCCTCTTTCTTACCTGAGCTGGCCATTGAATCATCTGTACCTGCTGTACAAAACAGATTAAACTTCCTCAGTACTAATAACCAATTACTGCAAGATACAATCTCCAAGACTCAAGCAAGCAATAAAAAGTTCTTCGACAAGAAGAAGAGAGGTAATCTGAACCTTAAACCTGGAGACAAGGTCTGGCTTTCCACAACAAACTTGAAACTGAGCTGTCCTTCAAGAAAACTTGGCCCAAAATTTTTGGGACCCTTCCCAGTCAAGAGGAAAATTAATGCAGTGGCATTCGAGTTGGTGTTACCCAAGAATCTAAAGATCCACCCTGTATTCCATGTCTCTTTGTTGAAACCAGCTGTACCAAATCCATTTCCAGATCGGGTTTCTGAAATTCCTCCTCCACTGCTCATCGAAGGGAATGAGGAATTTGAGGTGGAAGCCGTGTTGGACTGTAGAAGAAGGCATAACCAAACACAGTTCCTCATTAAATGGAAAGGCTATGGGTCGGAAGAAAATTCCTGGGAACCAGCTTCAGATGTGCATGCTCCCAAACTAGTGCAAGCCTTTTTTCAACGCCACCCAGAGAAAAGACACTTGAAGGGCATCCGGAGGCTGCCCTTAAGGGGGGGGCAATGTAAGAGAACTGTCAGGATGCGCCCGGCACGCACACGTGCGCATGCACGCATTCACGGGCATCAGCAGATTTCCTTGCGCAGGAACACACATCTGACCACAATTGGCACCTGACAGCCTATTTAAGGGTTGCTCTGATTTCTGTCAGGTGCTGCTTGATCTTCAGCTGTGTCCTGAGATTCTGAAACCCTGTTTGTCTTGACTTCCTGTTGCTGAAACCCTGGCCTTCCTGACCCTGTTTCTGGACTCTGATTACTGGTTCATGATCCTGGCTTCCTGTTTGACCTTGCTCCTGTTTATACCTTGGTACCTCGCTGCCCGCCCGTTACTGAACCCGGCTTACCTGTTGACCTCGCTTCTGTCTCCTGTTTGGCTCCACGCTGTTTCCGAGTACCTGTGCTGGCCGTCCATCCTCTCAGCTGTGCTGGTTCCAGCTCTTCACCAGAAACCCTGCCTGCACTTCCCAGTCTGCAACACTTCTGGCAAGTCCTGCACACAGCATTCACAGGCACTCGTGTTCCTCCTGATCCTTGCCACCATCTGTTCCATCTCCAGTGGGGCTTGGATTGGAGATACAAGAGAGGCTGACCTCGTCATTTCAGACTCCTACCAGGTACGTGACACAGAGAGTGCAGGGATAAAGGAGTGGCATGAGTGCCTGTGGTTGGTGATGCCACTGATGTCGCTGGAATTCCTGAGCACTGTCCTCACATGGTTGGAGATGACAGAAGATGCTGGTCACCACTAAGAAGAGGACAGGAACAAATCGGGGTCAGCAAATGTCAGACGAGTCGGTACCAATACAACAGGCAGGAATGAAGAAAGGGACAGGCCAGGTCAGGACAGCATCTTGTAGGCAGGAATCATAGTCCAGGCACAAGCCAGGGTCAATACAGGAACAGGTAAGCAGAAAGAAGAGAACCACAGAAGACGCAGGGAACAAGCCGGGTCAGACATCAGGTGCAGAATTTTGAGCCACAGGATACAGCTGAAGGTCTCCCAGCACTGGAGCCTTGCAGGCCCTAGCCTTAAATCGCTTAATTTGATCACAATGACATACGTCACAATACACAGACGCACCTGAGAATTCTGTGAGCAGAATTATGCACATACACATGTCCAGGTGCTTGCTCTGGGATCCGGCTATGCAAGCTGCCTTGACCTTCCTGATAGGAAATGTTCAGTTTCCTATACCTCATTGTTGCATATTCTGACATCTAAGAAAGGATATTGTATCCTTATCCGGACTATAGATTCAATTCACAAAGCTTTAACACAGGCCTTAGGCACTCTTATTTCAGCCACTTGACATGTCTTTCTTCCTTTCATTTTTTTCTCTTTGGCCGAAAATAACTGTCACTTTTTCACATACGGATACTTATCCTGGTGTGTAAGTTTTGTGAATTAAGCCTATTGTGTAAATTATTATTACTATACAAAATAAAGGGAGATAGTACAGTTAGGCATCATGCACACAGACAATTAGCAGCTTCTGCTTGATTAAGTGTAAAAACTCCTGACACTTTCCTGGGCCCAGGTGGGCGCCATGTGCTGTGCACAGTCTACAATACAAGTTAAAGGCTGCACAAGACCATGCATGGGTAAATGCTGATTGCTTCTGCATTGGTGTTTACCCATGCATGCATGCACAGCGTTTCTCCTGAATGTGCCACTTTTGTTAGCATGGCCGCGTACAGCCATTCACTTGTATTGCCAGATGTATTCAGCACATGTGGCTTCCCAGATGCAGGAAACTGACAAGATTTTAGTCTTCAGCATACGGGAGTCACTAAACATTTGTGTGCACGAGGCCTTACAATCCAAGACAGGAGGGTTAGGAGGGCCCTAAAGAAAGAAATCTAAAGAAAGGGGCAAGTGATACGAAAGGTAGTAACTGTATAGGGATCACTAGAGGGATCACCGGCAAGAGGAAGGGAGCCCTTGTACCTTTGTATAGATCTTTATATCACTAGAGGGATCACCAACAGGAGGAAGGAGATCCTGATTCCTCTATATAGATCTTTGTATCACTAGAGGGATCACCAGCGGGAGGAAGGAGGTCCTGATTCCTCTATATAGATCTTTATATCACTAGAGGGATCACCAGCAGGAGGAAGGAGGTCCTGATTCCTCTATATAGATCTTTATATCACTAGAGGGATCACCGGCAGGAGGAAGGAGGTCCTGATTCCTCTATATAGATCTTTATATCACTAGAGGGATCACCAGCAGGAGGAAGGAGGTCCTGATTCCTCTATATAGATATTTATATCACTAGAGGGATCACCAGCAGGAGGAAGGAGGTCCTGATTCCTCTATATAGATCTTTATATCACTAGAGGGATCACCAGCAGGAGGAAGGAGGTCCTGATTCCTCTATATAGATCTTTATATCACTAGAGGGATCACCAGCAGGAGGAAGGAGGTCCTGATTCCTCTATATAGATCTTTATATCACTAGAGGGATCACCAGCAGGAGGAAGGAGATCGTGATTCCTCTATATAGATCTTTGTATCACTAGAGGGATCACCAGCAGGAGGAAGGAGGTCCTGATTCCTCTATATATATCTTTATATCGCTAGAGGGATCACCAGCGGGAGGAAGGAGGTCCTGATTCCTCTATATAGATCTTTATATCACTAGAGGAGTCACCAGCAGGAGGAAGGAGATCCTAATTCCTCTATATAGATCTTTATATCACTAGAAGGATCACCAGCAGGAGTAAGGAGGTCCTGATTCCTCTATATAGTTCTTTATATTACTAGTGGGATCGCCAGTAGCAGGAAGGAGGTCCTATTTCCTCTATATAGATCTTTATATCACTAGAGGGATCACCAGCAGGAGGAAGGAGGTCCTGATTCCTCTATATAGATCTTTATATCACTAGAGGAGTCACCAGCAGGAGGAAGGAGGTCCTAATTCCTCTATATAGATTTTTGTATCACTAGAAGGATCACCAGCAAGAGGAAGGAGGTCCTTATACCTTTATATAGATCTTTATATCACTAGAGGGGTCACCAGCAGAATGAAGGAGATCCTGATTCCTCTATATAGGTAGTAACTGTATGGGGATGAATCTAAGATTGTACATATTTTTTCTTGTAAAAAAAAAAAAAGATTGTACATATTTAACAAGGTTGTAAATACGTTCTACTTCCAGTATGTACCAGACCACAGAATGTACAATATGTACCAGACCATAGAATGTACAATATGTACCAGACCACAGAAAGAATATATCATCTATGTACCTGAGCCATGTTAATACAAGGCACAGGTACATAGACAGGTCATCTCTGCCCACACCTCTCATCCTCCCACACCCCCTGTACAGGTTTGCAAAGGATGGCGCACGAGTAGTGCCCATTACAAAACTCTGCATCGGGAAGAAGTAGAAACTGTTAAAGGAAGATTTTTTTATATATGCAGAAAATCAAGTAGTGCCCGCTACAAAAAAACTGTGATTTGGGCTCAGAGATCAGATAAATCCAGTGGGGGTGTCTGATGATGGAAGTCAACATAGATACCTATCTTCTCGTTTAGCGATTCCTGGCCTGGTCTTCCTGGTGGATTTTTTGCATTGCCATGTAATTTGGGTATAGGATAGAACACTAGGATTCTTGGGTGGAGCACTTTTCAAAATTCTGCTGTCATTTTATTAGGGACCTCCTTTTCAAGAGCAGCATTTTTTTGCTGCAATTTTCTCGTCCTTTCTGTTCTGTTTCTTGCTGATCCAAGGCAAATTATACCTTGTGTGTGCAGCACCCAGGTAAACCCAAATGGAACCTTATGGAAACCTAAATGGCACCCAAGGGTGCTGCAGCACACTGGTTGAGAAATGCTGAGCTACTGTAGAATTTTGTTGACTATATTCTTATAGTCTTCATTCAACTCATTAACACAACGTTTCCACCTGTCTTTGGGAGAATTTTAGAAAAGTTGGTTCGCATGATTTCCATACTCAGTTTTTTCACAAAGGTCACTATCGTTGCATTTTGGGACAATGGTGCAAACATTGCTGAACTTCTTCAACTTATGTTCCTTACTGTTGTGTGTCTCATCCATTGACCTAAAGTCCAAATCATCTTCACCTGAAATATTGACCTTCCTGACATCACCCAATGTGCCCTGCAGGAGGAGCCCTGTATGTATAACCAACAGAATAAAGGAGGTGCTTCTATTTAGATCTTTGGTTATTGCTAGAGTGATCATCAGCAGGAGAAAGGAGGTCCTGATACCCCTGTATAGATATTTATATCACTAGAGGGATCACCAGCAGGAAGAAAGAGGTCCTAATTACTCTATATAGATCTTTATATCACTAGAGGGATCACCGGCAGGAGGTCCTGATTCCTCTATATAGATCTTTATATCACTAGAGGGGTCACCAGTAGGAGGAAGGAGGTCCTGATTCTTCCATATAGATCTTTATATCACTAGAGGTATCCCCAGCAGGAGGAAGGAGGTTTTGATTCCTCTATATAGATTTTTATATTACTAGAGGGATCACCAGCAGGAGGAAGGAGGTTCTGATTCCTCTATATAGATCTTTATATCACTAGAGGGATCGCCAGCAGGAGGAAGGAGGTCCTGATTCCTCTATATAGATCTTTATATCACTAGAGGGATCATCAGCAGAAGAAATGAGGTCCTGATTCCTCTATATAGAGGGATCATCAGCAGAAGAAATTAGGTCCTGATTTCTCTATATAGAGGTTTATATCACTAGAAGGGTCACAAGCAGGAGGAATCAGAAAAACAGGAAACTGTTTTTTTTTTTTTAAACTGTTAAATCGATGGGTTTAGTTCCGCTTTAATCTCAGCATAACTGACCACAGACAGGACTGGGATGGGTAGACTGCAGAGTTTCCCAGCACCGATGCAATAGAAGGATGGAATATAAAACAGATATACAAAAAATCTCAGCGTGGAGGAGCGGAGTCTGAGGTTCTGGGTGCTAGGGACCTTTTTAAGACCCTGGGGGCAGTAGTCAGGTAGACAAGGTTGTGTAGACCGGCAGAGCTGGGAAGCAGTTAATGTGCAGCCAGCACAGCCGGTCCCACCTCCTAATCCCAGCACTGCACACACACAAGTCCCTGTCCACTATAAGACACAAAGGAGCTTATTGACAAGGAATTTCATTAGAGCTCGGCCTGCACCATACAGCCTGGCGGATTAACCCTGTATGCTGTGCGCTGATCTGCCAGGACACCGGCACTTAGGAAACGCACATGTAGGAGGAAGACGGTGCTTGGCCTGGTTTTCATGGGACGGTGTAAAATTGAATATCCATAGATTATCTATCTATCTATCTATCTATCTATCTATCTATCTATCTATCTATCTATCTATCTATCTATCTATCTATCTACAGTTAGGACCATAAATATTGGGACATCGACACAATTCTAATCTTTTTGGCTCTATACACCACCACAATGGATTTGAAATTAAACGAACAAGATGTGCTTTAACTGCAGACTTTCAGCTTTAATTTGAGGGTATTTACGTCCAAGTCAAGTGAACGGTGTATCTCTCGTCATGTTGCAGAGTAGTGTTGTCTATTGGCAATTTAAATCACACTACTAGCAATGGCATCCGCCATGCCGAAGCCTGGACTAACCAAAAATGGCCGTGGTCACATGGCCATCAATTTAGGACACACCTCATACCGTATAAAAACCGGATGGTGTGGCAGGATGGCACCGCTCCAGATGACATCCCATTGACGAAACACGTAGGGCGGAACTATACAGCGTCATTGCATCACTTCTGGTTTCGAGCCGTGGAGCGCAGATCGCTCCAGTTTCCTGTTTTTAAACACTGTTTTCGCTTTTAATGATTTTTATTAAATGTGAGTACCCATCAGTATTGTTAATAAATTTTTGGATATTTGTACGGTATCACACTATGGGGTCTCTTTCCTCTCTACATGTAGGCAACATCTAAGAGGTTAACAGTGAGGAGACCACTTACATCGCAGACAAGGAGGCACTTGGAGGATACAGGACATGAAGTTTCCTTCCACTCCACAGGCTGCACAGTGGCTCATACTGTGAAGGTGAAATACCTCCTTGTGGGGTGAATAATAGCAGTGAGTGCGTTTCTTATGGGGCACTGTTTTCCAAGAAGCACAGAACAATTTGAAGGAGCACATTGTCACTTTCTTGGACTTTTTTTATACACCAGGGTTTAAGGACAGTATGTGCATATTTCTGAACCCAGTTTCACAGCAACAATATACACCAGTCATGTATGTTGGATTTTTTTGCACAGAAATGTCGTTTTGAATTGCAGGTTTTGCACAGGATTGTGTTTATTTTATTATGTTTTCGTTTGAACATAACAATATGTATTATATATAAGCGGTTAGGAAGTTTTACACTGTGGGATTTTTTTGTGGATTTTTGTGAACATACAAATATTTATTTTCTGCACTTTTATTGTCACTTTTTGCACTAAATGCACCCGTGACACACACCCCTCAAGTATTTAGAGGTTGTAGGTCACCTCTTAATAAGAGCAGCGGCATACCTATCCCCTCTTTTTCACACTGTCCACTGTCCTACTGACGCCAATCCCTGCTCTACTGACACCGTCCATTGTTCTACTGACACTGTCAGTATATATACACACATGCACACACACGCGTATGTGTTTGAGCTTTGGGGTGCACACACTAATGCAATAGGCTGTGCACACCTATGTCCTCTCCAAAGGTGCCACTCATGGGGAAATGCAGGTGCCACTCATGGGGTAATGCAGCGGCACGATCTGTCACTGGCTGTGTCTAAAGCCGATGACTGATCAGTGTACTGGCTCGCTGCCAGTACCATGTGACCGCTGTGACCAATCACAGCCAGTCACATGACAGTTGTAAATAATGGATGGCTTCCTGTCATGCAATCCATTGTGTAGAATTTTGTTGCTAGCTGTGATTGGTCAGTGTTATCACATGGTACAATGTTGTACAATGTTACTATGGTAACATTATATTGCTCTGGTCAGAGTGTGTTAAAAAAATCATAAAAAAAGAAAAAAAATATATAATAAAAAAAATTGAAAAAAATTATATATACCGTATATAGAATTTTTTTCGAACTGCCACCAGTCAGTGTTCCTGATCACCGCCACACCATTTATATGATAACGCTGTACTGCACTGGTGACAGTATGTAAAAAAAAAAAAGTGAAATTTTTTTTTTATTACTTAATTTTCCAAAAAATGATGACAAAAAAAATGCCTCTTACTAAATACTTTGGACTGTCCACTTTCCAAAAAGGAGTAATTTGGCATTGACATTTTTGGGCCTCAAGAAATGAGATAGTCCGTTAGTACATCAGGATCGATCAATTTTCAGATACAATAAAACCTTGGATTGCGAGCAGAATTGGTTCCGGAAACATGCTTGTAATCCAAAGCACTTGTCTATCAAAGCAAATTTCCATATAAGAAATAATGGAAACTCAGATGATTCGTTCCACAACCATTTTTTCATAGGTCCTTCCGTTTAAAGTCCATATAAAAAGATTCTAGCAAAATGTTTTTCCACAAATGGAAGCCTCCAGAAGGGGATTAGAAGCAAAATCCAGCAGGAGCTACAGAGTATAAAAGAGAAGAGAGGCGCCTCTAAGTGTAGCAATATGGTTACATTTAATGAAGGTACAACATTTAACAACATTAAAAAACATTTAACAACATTAAAAAAGGGAAACATCTAAGTATGACGGCATCCGGGGTAAAGCTGTCAACGTAGACCGTCCCCCGCACCGCCGGCTCTCACCGCTGTCAGTCTGCAATTCTGACCGGGAAGACTACGCTGCAGTAGAGCAATCTGAAAGCGAGGCTTGAACCTCTCATGGAGCGCAGAGTGGAAGGAATGACGTCGATGGCGGTGTGGAGGATGGTCTATGTGGACAGCTTTACCCCGGATGTCTGCATACTTAGTATGTGAGTTGCTAAATGTCTTACCTTCATTAAATCTAACCATATTGCTACACTTAGAGGCACCTCTCTTCTCTTTTATACCCTGTTGTGACATGAAAAATAAAAAGAAGGACTCCCCACTATAACTGAAAAATAAATTTAAATTGGTGAATAAAAGTTGCTCCCCTCAAAGTGCTTGGTGAGCAAACTTTGAACTTGTGGGGGATGTATAATAATAAGGGGGCACATAAGATGCCATAAGGTGACATGAAGATACTTGTACATCAAGTCAAAATTTATGAAAAAAAAATGTGCTTGTCTTGAAAAACACTCTTAGACCACGCTACTCTCAATCCAAGGTTTTACTGTATATCCCATAGTTTGTGGATTCTATTAGTTTCCTACAGACTAAATAATATACACCGATTTGGGCTATTTTCACCATAGAAATGTATCAGAATACATTTTGGCCAAAATTTAAGAACAATTATTTAATTTTATAACAAAAATGAAGATAAAAAAACTTTTTTTTTTCTTTTCAAATTTTAATTTTTTCCCCCGTTTATTTAGCAAAAAATAAAAAAATAAAAACAACAGTGATTAAATACTACCAAAAGAAAGCTATGGTTGTGTGAAACAAAAATATGTAAAACTTAGTTTGGGTATAGTGTTGCATGACCGCGCATTTGTCATTCAAAGTGTCAGAGCGCTGAAAGCTGAAAATTGGCCTGGGCAGGAAGGGGGACAAAGTGCCCGGTATTGAAGGGGTTAAAGGTAAATCGCTGCATTATGGGAAGACCCATAGGAGACCTGCACACACGTTAGATTAGAGAAGTCACACGGCTTTTCCTTCTGTGCAGTCCAATTGGAAATCCCTGTGATAGCTCTGGCATGGGGGGGGGGGGGGGCATAACTCAGTGCATTGATGTTCTTCTTCTGCTCCCACACTGTGAAGAAAGACAAGAACTGAGCTGAGATCATGATCATGAGATCATGAGATCTTCAGAGTTAACAAAACTGGGATGAAGAGACGGGAAAAATGCAGGTTAGTGGGAGCGAGATAAGTAAGTATTAATTGTCCCTGCCGGGTGAACCATGAAGTCTCGTGTGGGAGTTTTGATTTCCTTAATTATACTGTATGTACCATACACATCACCCTGATTATATGTATTACCATTCACAACTCAAAAATAACCAAAAAGCGTGTTCCTCTGCTTGGCGGACGCGCTGAATTTTGCCCACGACCGCCAACATGAGTGACTGATGGTCCCCCGATGTTTCCAATAATAGAGGATTATGGGAAAGAATGTTATAGGGAAAGTATAGAGGCTTTGCACTGTATACATTTTATTTATTTATTTGATATGGCCAGGATAAACCTCTTGTCACCCCTATAACAAAGAGGGTGGGCTTTAGGCTGTATTCACACTTGACAGCTCCAGGCTCCCCTCCCCCCCAAAAAAAAAATAAAAGTCAGCAGGTACAAAAACTGTAGCTGTTGACTTTTAATATAAGGGGTAGGGGAGGAGGGAGAGCCCAATATCCAAAGAAATACAAAAAATAGAAGGTTATATTTTGTAATTGTTTATTGGAAGAAGCAAAAAATTATCAAGCCAACGCGTTTCGCTTGAACATTTTTTTTGCTTCTTCCAAAAAAACGACCACAATATATAACCCTTTTTTAATTTTTTGCATTTCTTTGGATATTGGGCGCTCCCTCCTCCCCTACCCCTTACATTACATGCGGAAACCACCTCATAGCTGTACACAAAGGCAGCAGCCCAGGCAAAGGTAAAAAATGTTTAGGTGTTAGCATCAACCCCCCCCCCCCCTCTTTTACTTACCTGAAACCTCATTTGATTCAGCGCCGTGCACGTCTGCAGATCTTTTCTCCCCCCCACTTCCGGGTCTCCCTGGCTTTGCTGGGGCCATTGGCTCAGATTGCTGTCAATCAAAGCCAGTGACGGGGTCGGGGCCGAGTCACGCTGTCTGGCACTAGACAGAGGGGAGGGGCCAGGAGCGCCAGCGGGGGACCAGAAAAGAGGAGGTTCATGGACGATCCGTGCAATTCCAATGCACAGAGCAGGTAAGTATAGACATGTTTGTTATAAAAAAAAGTACCTTTACAATCACTTTAACTCTTCAATAAGAGACAGGAACTGAATCCAATGCAATTTTTACATCAGCTAATTGCAGCGCAGAGTATGTATTACCAGCCTTTTGGAGTGTAAGAAGACAATGACTTTCCTAAGCCCCGTCTCTGCAAATACCCCTGACTGAGGGAACATGGAAGAAATAGATATGATCCACCTAGGGCTGCACTAACTAGCACTAATCGAGAAGGGGGACAAACAACAGGGCCGGCCCTACCATGGGTCCCAGTGGGTCCAATAGACCCAGGCACCACTTCGAGAGGGGCAGCAAACTGAACCACAGCCACCTCTCCTTCTCCTCTATTTACCCAGCAAATTGACCAAGATTTTTTTTTTTAGCAGTTGTATGTCATGATGACAACTGCCCCCCCCCCCGGGCCCCTCCGTTTGCCCCTATACTACCCTAGCCCTCCCCTATACTGCCCTAGCCTGTCTAGCCTGCCCCTATACTGCTCTAGTCTGTCTATATACTACCCTAGCCTATCTATATACTAACCTAGCCTGTCTATATACTACCCTAGCGTGTCTATATACTACCCTAGCCCCCCCTATACTGCCCTAGCCTGTCCATATACTACCCTAACCTGTCCATATACTACCCTAGCCTGTCTATATACTACCCTAGCCTGTCCATATACTACCCTAACCTGTCCATATACTACCCTAACCTGTCCATATACTAGCCTAGCCTGTCTATATACTACCCTAACCTGTCCATATACTACCCTAGCCTGTCTATATACTACCCTAGCCTGTCTATATACTACCTTAACCTGTCCATATACTACACTAGCCTGTCCATATACTACCCTAGCCTGTCCATATACTACCCTAGCCTGTCTATATACTACCCTAGCCTGTCTATATACTACCCTAGCCTGCCCCTATACTGCCTTAGCCTGTCCATATACTATCTACCCGGTCCCTATACTGCCCTAGCCCGCCCCTTTGGAATTGAACATAATGGTATATAATTTTTTTTTTTTCGGTGGGGGCAGCATTTCATTATGGACCCAGGCAGTACAATGTCTTGGGTCAGCCCTGACAAACAAGCTTTAGTTACCCAAAACCTCCACTAGATGTCAGCATACTACAGAAAACATCCGCTTTAACGAGCAACAAATCGCACAGGAAGCATGCACTTTTTCCATGTGTTTCCAAAACACGCAGAAAATTCAAAATTGCGCTTGTGTTACCATTAATTGTTAATGGCACCCCAAATGCAGTTAACAGACGTGCTTTTAGCCACACGACACTTCACACCTGAAAAGGCTCTACAGCTTCTTTGGAAACTTTGTTGTGCGTAGGGCAACAAGAAAATGTGAGCGGGAATGCATTCCCAAGGAATGACTCCATAAAATTAACAATATTTCTGAGTATTATAATATTAGTAGTATTATTATGACAAGATGTAATTAAAAACATATACACATATTGCACCTCCTCAAAAGACTCCCGTATAGTTGTGACTTGTCCCCATGCAATATGAACATACAGCTATTCAAACCAAGGATGGCTTTAGACAATGTCTCAGCAGATGAGCGATTTTATTCATAATAATAAAAAAAAAAGTTTTTATAGACGTTGTGACCTCCACACCTCCTGAGGAAGTGGCTTTGTGCCGTGAAACATGTCGAGGAACTACAGATATGGAATTGTCTCCCATGCGTTTATATGAATCTCTCTGATATCGCTCACCTGTTGAGACATTGTCTAAAGCCAAAGTTGGTGTGAATATCTGTATGTTCATATTGCATGGGGACAAGTCACAACTACACTCACCGGCCACTTTATTAGGTACACCTGTTCAATGGGAGCACAGATTGCTAATCAGCCAATCACATGACATCATTTGGCCATCTGGACGTAGTGAAGACGAGGAAGAAAGGTGATTTAAATGACTTTGAACGCAGCATGGTTGTTGGTGCCAGAGGGCTGCTCTGAGCATTTCTGGGATTTTCACACACAACCATCTCTCGGGGTTTACAGAGAATGGTGGGAAAAAGAGAAAATATCCAGTGAGCGGCAGTTACATAGTTACATAGTAGATGAGATTGAAAAAAGACACAAGTCCATCAAGTCCAACCTATGTGTGTAATTATAAGTCCGTATTACATTATATATCCCTGTATGTTGCGGTCATTCAGGTGATTATCTAATAGTTTCTTGAAGCTATCAATGCTCCCCGCTGAGACCACCGCCTGTGGAAGGGAATTCCACATCCTTGCCGCTCTTACAGTAAAGAACCCTCTACGTAGTTTAAGGTTAAACCTCTTTTCTTCTAATTGTAATGAGTGGCCACGAGTCTTATTAAACTCTCTTCTGCGAAAAAGTTTTCTCCCTATTGTGGGGTCACCAGTCCGGTATTTATATATTGTGGGGTCAACAGTACAGTATTTGTAAATTGAAATCATATCCCCTCTCAAGCGTCTCTTCTCCAGAGAGAATAAGTTCAGTGCTCACAACCTTTCCTCATAACTAAGATCCTCCAGACCCTTTATTAGCTTTGTTGCCCTTCTTTGTACTCGCTCCATTTCCAGTACATCCTTCCTGAGGACTGGTGCCCAGAACTGGACGGCATACTCCAGGTGCGGCCGGACCAGAGTCTTGTAGAGCGGGAGAATTATCGTTTTATCTCTGGAGTTGATCCCCTTTTTAATGCCAATATTCTGTTTGCTTTGTTAGCAGCAGCTTGGCATTGCCTGCCATTGCTGAGCCTATCATCTACTAGGACCCCCAGGTCCTTTTCCATCCTAGATTCCCCCAGAGGTTCTCCCCCCAGTGTATAGATTGCATTCAGATTTTTGCCACCCAAATGCATTATTTTAAATTTTTCTACATTGAACCTCATTTGCCATGTAGTTGCTCACCCCATTAATTTGTTCAGCTCTTTTTGCAAGATTTCCACATCCTGCGGAGAAGTTATTGCCCTGCTTAGCTTAGTATCGTCTGCAAATACAGAGATTGAACTGTTTACCCCATCCTCCAGGTCGTTTATAAACGTTGTGTGGAGGAAATTGCCTTGTTAATGTCAGAGGTCAGAGGTGAATGGGCAGACTGGTTCCAGATGGTAGAAAGGCAACAGTAACTCAAATAACCACTTGTTACATCTGAGGTATGCAGAATACCATCTTTGAACGCACAACACATCAAACCTTGAAGCAGATGGGCTACAGCAGCAGAAGACCACACTTGGGTGCCACTCCTGTAAGCTAAGAACAGGAAACTGGACTTGCAGCCTTCTGGAAAGATGTTTTTTCTTTTTTCAACCGTAAGTTACATATACCGCTGCCGCAAACTCCAGAGGTCGGACTCCTGGGAGTACTAAATGATAGTGTTCCTCGCACTCATGCTAGAATGTTAATACGTATTTTATTGTTTTATGCACGTAAAACCATTTTATTGCATTGGAAAGATACTGAACCCCCTTCAGCCCAAGCCTTCTTCCGTATTGTACATGGGACCCTCCCCAAATTTAAGTTGATTTACAAGAGCAGGGCATGCCCTAGGAAGTCCACCAAGATCTGGCAGCCTTGGCTGGATGTTTCAAGGGGCTTCTGGGGGGAGGTCCTCTCCTCGCAGTTGTCTCAGTGAGGAGGCGAGGAGATGTGTTCTTAGCAAACATTACTTGACATATATCTTAATGTGGATGGAAATCTGTATACGTTCTGATGAGGGTTTGTTCCACAAGAAGCGCCAAAATTATACTGTATTATTGGTGGTCGCGGGTGACAGATGTGTGTATGAGTGTGTGTATGAATGGTGCGAGTTTTTTCTGGTTGGGATATTACTGTTTTGTACAGCTGTACTACTTCATGATTTTTGCTATATTTTCAGTGATCTAAATACCTATGACATACATGTATGTAGAACAGTCTATATCATTGGTTTTCTTATTATTTCATCGTTTTTGTATTATTTTTATTGCAAAAATCCAAAAATAAACACCTTTAAAAAAAAAAAAAGAACAGGAAACTGAGGCTACAATTGGCACAGGATCACCAAAATTGGACAATAGAAGATTGGAAAAACGTTGCCTGGTCTGATGAGTCTGGATTTCAGCTGCGACATTCAGATGATGGGGTCAGAATTTGGTGCATGGATCCATCCTGCCTTGTATCACCGGTTCAGGCTGGTTGTGGGGGATGGAGTATCACCGGTTCAGGCTGGTGGTGGTGGGGGGTGTAATGGTGTGGGGGGATATTTTCTTGCCACACTTTGGGCCCCTTAGTACCAATTGAGCATGGTTTAAACGCCACGGCCTACCTGAGTATTGTTGCTGACCATGTCCATCCCTTTGTGACTACAGTGTCCCCATCTTCTGATGGCTCCTTCCAGCAGGATAATGTCACAAAGCTCCAATCATCTCACCACTGGACAATGAGGTCCCTGTACTCCAATGGCCTCCACACTCACCACATCTCATCCAATAGAGCACTTTTGGGATGTGGTGGAACGGGAGATTGGCATCATGGATGTGCAGCTGAAAAATCTGCAGCAATTGCGTGATGTTATCATGTCACTATGGAGCAAAATCTCTGAGGAACGTTTCCAACACCTTGTTGTATCTATGCCACAAAGAATGAAGACAGCTACTGATCTGTAGTAATGATCAGGAGCTGACAGACTGGCTTCTGATCATGTGATCACTGTGACAGCCAATCACAGTGGTCATATGATTGAGCAGTCCTTGCCACCTCCAAGGGCATAAAGACCCTATTAAAAAGGATGCCGGGGCTGGGTGGGAAGGGGGAGGTAAAGATTTTTAGATAAATAATAAATATTGCATCTCTGAATATTATGCCTTTTCATTACTTTTTTTTTAGGCTTTGCTACCTGCTTTGCTGTCATTTATAGACCTCAGTAGCTCAAGCAGCAATATATACACACAACTGGAACATGCCTGGGACAAACATTGATCTTTACTCAGACAAAAATGTTACAAAAAACAAAATAAAAAAAGGGGCAGACTCAATGCCGCCACTTTTATATTTCTACTTGTCAATAAGAGAGAGCAGTGACTCCTCCCCCTACCTGCCTGTTCTGTATAGGTATATAGAATTTCAATCAGAGAGATTTTTCCCGTAGATGCAAGGAAGGAGGGGACCAGGATGGGGAGCACATAGGAGGAAGCAGGGTACAAGGTAGGAGCAGGATCAGGCAGGAATCAGCTAGCAGACAAAACATGGAAGCACTAGTAGAGGAGGAACTAATTACCCTCCCAGCAGGCAGCATCAGGTGGAGACTGTGATTACTCTGATCTGCTGGCTGCTGGGAGACACCCGCTGGTGGACACTGGAACTGCAACCTTCAGCTCTGGGAACCACAGTGCCATCAGCAGGTGATCCATGTCTTGACAGGCCAGCTGCATGCTTCCAAAGACAGAGCATTATTCTATTGACATCTATTGACAGGTGTTTTTTTATCCTTTTTTATTTATGTGCTCAGTTTCAATATTTGGGGTTTAAATGCCTGGCTCCTTTTCGCCAAGAGATAATTTTTGTGATGTGTTCTGACCCACTTACATGTATTTTTTATGTGTCGTCGTATTGACCTGCGTCAACTTACTATTTTTCTGTAGTATGCTGACATCTAGTGGAGGTTTTTGGCCACTAAAACTCGTTCTTCCCATTTAGTGCTAGTTAGTTCAGCCCTGGTTAGATCGTATCTATTTTTTTTCCATATTCCCTCGGTCAGGGGTAGTTATTTGCATAGAAACACGGCTTAGGAAAGTCATTGTCTTCTTACACTCCAAAAAGCTGGTAATACATCCTCTGTACTGCTATAAGCTAAAGTAAAAATTGCATTGGATTCAGTTTCTGTGTCTTATTGAAGAGTTAACCACTTGCCGACCGCCTCACGCCTATATACGTGAGCAGAGCGGCACGGGCAGGCAAAATCACGTACCTGAAACGTGATTGCCTTCCCGCGGGTGGGGGGTCCGATCGGATCCCCCCCCCCGGTGCCAACTGCGGTCGGCATTTGGTTGGAAGCGATGGGAGACGAGGGGGAGGCCATCCGATCGTGGCCCCCCCCTCGCGATCGCTCCCAGCCAATGAGAAACATCCCCTGCCTCTGTATAGTACACAGAGGCGGAGGATGTGATGTCATCTCTCCTCAGCTGGCCAGTTTCCGTTCCAGCGCCGAGGGGAGATGACATGTAAGTGCACCAACACACACACACACACAGTAGAACATGCCAGGCATACATTACACCCCCGATCCCCCCCCGATCGCCCCCCGATCCCCCCCCCAATCACCCCCCCCCCCCCTGTCACAAACTGACACCAAGCAGGTTTTTTTTTTTTTTTTTTCCTGATTACTGCATAGTGTCAGTTTGTGACAGTTAGCAGTGTTAGGGTAGTGACTGTTACCCCCCTGTAGGTCTAGGGTACCCCCCTTACCCCCCCTAATAAAGTTTTAACCCCTTGATCACCCCCCCTCACCAGTGTCGCTGAGCGATCATTTTTCTGATCGCTGTATTAGTGTCGCTGGTGACGCTAGTTAGGGACGTAAATATTTAGGTTCGCCGTCAGTGTTTTATAGTGACAGGGACCCCCATATACTACCTAATAAATGTTTTAACCCCTTGATTGCCCCCTAGTTAACCCTTTCACCACTGATCACCATATAACCGTTACGGGTGACGCTGGTTAGTTCGTTTATTTTTTATAGTGTCAGGGCACCCGCCGTTTATTACCAAATAAAAGTTTAGCCCCCTGTAGGTCTAGGGTACCCCCCTTATCCCCCCTAATAAAGTTTTAACCCCTTGATCACCCCCTGTCGCCAGTGTCGCTAAGCGATCATTTTTCTGATCGCTGTATTAGTGTCGCTGGTGACGCTAGTTAGGGACGTAAATATTTAGGTTCGCCGTCAGTGTTTTATAGCGACAGGGACCCCCATATACTACCTAATAAATGTTTTAACCCCTTGATGGCCCCCTAGTTAACCCTTTCACCACTGATCACCATATAACCGTTACGGGTGACGCTGGTTAGTTCGTTTATTTTTTATAGTGTCAGGGCACCCGCCGTTTATTATCGAAAAAAGGTTTAGCCCCCTGATCGCCGGGGGTGATATGCGTCGCCCTAGGCAGCGTCAGATTAGCGCCAGTACCGCGAACACCCACGCACGCAGCATACGCCTCCCTTAGTGGTATAGTATCTGATCGGATCAATATCTGATCCGATCAGATCTATACTGGCGTCCCCAGCAGTTTAGGGTTCCCAAAAACGCAGTGTTAGCGGGATCAGCCCAGATACCTGCTAGCACCTGCGTTTTGCCCCTCCGCCCGGCCCAGCCCAGCCCACCCAAGTGCAGTATCGATCGATCACTGTCACTTTTTTTTGTAGCGTTTTGGTGAACTGGCAAGCACCAGCGGCCTAGTACACCCCGGTCGTAGTCAAACCAGCACTGCAGTAACACTTGGTGACGTGGCGAGTCCCATAAGTGCAGTTCAAGCTGGTGAGGTGGCAAGCACAAGTAGTGTCCCGCTGCCACCAAAAAGACAAACACAGGCCCGTCGTGCCCATAGTGCCCTTCCTGCTGCATTCGCCAATCCTAATTGGGAACCCACCGCTTCTGCAGCGCCCGTACTTCCCCCATTCACATCCCCAACCAAATGCAGTCGGCTGCATGAGAGGCATTTATATATCCTCCCAAGTACCCCTACCCAACGAACCCCCCCAAAAAAGATGTTGTGTCTGCAGCAAGCGCGGATATAGGCGTGACACTCACTATTATTGTCCCTCCTGTCCTGACAATCCTGGTCTTTGCATTGGTGAATGTTTTGAACGCTACCATTCACTAGTTGAGTATTAGCGTAGGGTACAGCATTGCACAGACTAGGCACACTTTCACAGGGTCTCCCAAGATGCCATCGCATTTTGAGAGACCCGAACCTGGAACCGGTTACAGTTATAAAAGTTACAGTTACAAAAAAAAAGTGTAAAAAAAAACAAAAAACACAAACAAAAATAAAAAAAAATAGTTGTCGTTTTATTGTTCTCTCTCTCTATTCTCTCTCTCTATTGTTCTGCTCTTTTTTACTGTATTCTATTCTGCAATGTTTTATTGTTATTATGTTTTATCATGTTTGCTTTTCAGGTATGCAATTTTTTATACTTTACCGTTTACTGTGCTTTATTGTTAACCATTTTTTTTGTCTTCAGGTACGCCATTCACGACTTTGAGTGGTTATACCAGAATGATGCCTGCAGGTTTAGGTATCATCTTGGTATCATTCTTTTTAGCCAGCGGTCGGCTTTCATGTAAAAGCAATCCTAGCGGCTAATTAGCCTCTAGACTGCTTTTACAAGCAGTGGGAGGGAATGCCCCCCCCCCCACCGTCTTCCGTGTTTTTCTCTGGCTCTCCTGTCTCAACAGGGAACCTGAGAATGCAGCCGGTGATTCAGCCAGCTGACCATAGAGCTGATCAGAGACCAGAGTGGCTCCAAACATCTCTATGGCCTAAGAAACCGGAAGCTACGAGCATTTTATGACTTAGATTTCGCCGGATGTAAATAGCGCCATTGGGAAATTGGGGGAGCATTTTATCACACCGATCTTGGTGTGGTCAGATGCTTTGAGGGCAGAGGAGAGATCTAGGGTCTAATAGACCCCAATTTTTTCAAAAAAGAGTACCTGTCACTACCTATTGCTATCATAGGGGATATTTACATTCCCTGAGATAACAATAAAAATGATTTAAAAAAAAAAAAATGAAAGGAACAGTTTAAAAATAAGATAAAAAAGCAAAAAAATAATAAAGAAAATAAATAAATAAATAAAAAGCACCCCTGTCCCCCCTGCTCTCGCGCTAAGGCGAACGCAAGCGGCGGTCTGGCGTCAAATGTAAACAGCAATTGCACCATGCATGTGAGGTATCACCGCGAAGGTCAGATCGAGGGCAGTAATTTTAGCAGTAGACCTCCTCTGTAAATCTAAAGTGGTAACCTGTAAAGGCTTTTAAAGGCTTTTAAAAATGTATTAATTTTGTTGCCACTGCACGTTTGTGCGCAATTTTAAAGCATGTCATGTTTGGTATCCATGTACTCGGCCTAAGATCATCTTTTTTATTTCATCAAACATTTGGGCAATATAGTGTGTTTTAGTGCATTAAAATTTAAAAAAGTGTGTTTTTTCCCCAAAAAATGCGTTTGAAAATCGCTGCGCAAATACTGTGTGAAAAAAAAAAAATGAAACACCCACCGTTTTAATCTGTAGGGCATTTGCTTTAAAATAATATATAATGTTTGGGGGTTCAAAGTAATTTTCTTGCAAAAAAAAATAATTTTTTCATGTAATCAAAAAGTGTCAGAAAGGGCTTTGTCTTCAAGTGGTTAGAAGAGTGGGTGATGTGTGACATAAGCTTCTAAATGTTGTGCATAAAATGCCAGGACAGTTCAAAACCCCCCCAAATGACCCCATTTTGGAAAGTAGACACCCCAAGCTATTTGCTGAGAGGCATGTCGAGTCCATGGAATATTTTATATTGTGACACAAGTAGCGGGAAAGAGACAAAGTTTTTTTTTTTTTTTGTTTTTTTTTTGCACAAAGTTGTCACTAAATGTTATATTGCTCAAACATGCCATGGGAATATGTGAAATTACACCCCAAAATAAATTCTGTTGCTTCTCCTGAGTACGGGGATACCACATGTGTGAGACTTTTTGGGAGCCTAGCCGCGCACGGGACCCCGAAAACCAAGCACCGCCTTCAGGCTTTCTAAGGCCGTAAATTTTTGATTTCACTCTTCACTGCCTATCACAGTTTCAGAGGCCATGGAATGCCCAGGTGGCACAACCCCCCCCCCCCAAATTACCCCATTTTGGAAAGTAGACACCCCAAGCTATTTGCTGAGAGGTATAGTGAGTATTTTGCAGACCTCACTTTTTGTCACAAAGTTTTGAAAATTGAAAAAAGAAAAAAAAAAATTTTTTTTCTGGTCTTTCTTCATTTTCAAAAACAAATGAGAGCTGCAAAATACTCACCATGCCTCTCAGCAAATAGCTTGGGGTGTCTACTTTCCAAAATGGGGTCATTTGGGGGGGGGTTTGTGCCATCTTGGCATTTTATGGCCTTCAAAACTGTGATAGGTAGTGAGGAGTAAAATCAAAAATGTATGCCCTTAGAAATCCTGAAGGTGGTGCTGGGTTTTCGGGGCCCCGTACGCGGCTAGGCTCCCAAAAAGTGCCACACATGTGGTATCCCCGTACTCAGGAGAAGCAGCTGAATGTATTTTGGGGTGCAATTCCACATATGCCCATGGCCTGTGTGAGCAATATATCATTTAGTGACAACTTTTAGTAAATTGTTATTTTTTTTTTTTTTTTGTCATTATTCAATCACTTGGGACAAAAAAAAAAAATATTCAATGGGTTCAACATGCCTCTCAGCAATTTCCTTGGGGTGTCTACTTTCCAAAATGGGGTAATTTGGGGGGGTTTTGTACTGCCCTGCCATTTTAGCACCTCAAGAAATGACATAGGCAGTCATAAACTAAAAGCTGTGTAAATTCCAGAAAATGTACCCTAGTTTGTAGACGCTATAACTTTTGCGCAAACCAATAAATATACGCTTATTGACATTTTTTTTACCAAAGACATGTGGCCGAATACATTTTGGCCTAAATGTATGACTAAAATTTAGTTTATTGGATTTTTTTTATAACAAAAAGTAGAAAATATCATTTTTTTTCAAAATTTTCAGTCTTTTTCCGTTTATAGCGCAAAAAATAAAAACGGCAGAGGTGATCAAATACCATCAAAAGAAAGCTCTATTTGTGGGAAGAAAAGGACGCAAATTTCGTTTGGGTAGAGCATTGCATGACCGCGCAATTAGCAGTTAAAGCGACGCAGTGCCAAATTGGAAAAAGTGCTCTGGTCAGGAAGGGGGTAAATCCTTCCGGGGCTGAAGTGGTTAAAGGGGTTGTAAAGGTTCGTGTTTTTTCACCTTAATGCATCCAATGCATTAAGGTGAAAAAACACCTGGCAGTGACAGGCCCCTCAGCCCCCCGTTCTACTTACCTGAACCCTCGAACTTGTCCCACGGGGACGCGCTCTCTCTCGCCCGGGGGTTCTTGGCTCTTGATTGGATAGATAGATAGCAGCGCAGCCATTGGCTCCCGCTGCTGTCAATCAAATCCAATGACGCAGCGCCGGGGGGTGGGGCCAAGTCCTGCATTCTATGGACTCCAAATGCTGGACTCAGGAGCGTGCCCGCAAGGTAGCCCCCTCCCCGGGAGAGCGCTTCTACCCAGGGGGTTATCTGATGTGGTGAGGAGCCGCGAGAGCTGCCGAGGGACCCCAGAAGACCAGGTTCGGGGCCACTCGAGCTGCACAGTGGAGGTATGATATGTTTGTTATTTTTTTTTTTTTTTTAAACCCGAACCTTTAGTGTCACTTTAAGAGTTAAAGTAGAACTATAGGAACTTTTTTTCCATTTCGGATAGAGTAAGAGAGGGTTATAACCCCTGTCAGGAATTTTTTTTTTCACCATTTGTGTCCCTTTGTGGAGATTTGCCTTCACTTCCTGTCCCATAGCTAAACAAACAGGAAGTGAAAGGAAATTAATTTGTAAAATTGTAATTCTAAATATGCTGATGATTTTCTGCTTCCTTAGTTGCTGCCCAGCCAGCTGATTGGACAGTGAAGGAGTAGCAGCACAATGGTCATACTGATGAGGTCATGCCTTGCTCTCCCTTCTTGGAAGTTTTTTTTCTCTCTTAGTTGAATAATGCAGTAAAAGTCTTTATTGTTTCCTTCCTCTGCATCACCCAGGACATCTATAAAACGTTTTCCCCTGGGTGTCAGGTCTTCCCTCAGCCTGTGCATTGGGGGTGTCTTTTCCAATCATAGGCATACGGACAGGGTGTGCTGTGTGTGCCTGGGCACACCCTAATCACCCACGTGGCTCAGATCCCCCCTGCTGCCTGGGCACCAATGTAATTTACCGGCCTCTTCCTTTTCTGAATGAACACTCACTCACTGTGCTCATTCACAACCGAAGCATAGTACACTGTGTTTACTACGCTTCAGTTTGTGAATAAACAGGAAGCCGATCAGCACAGAGCACTTCCCATTCCTTCAATGTCCAGTGCAGCTGAGGCTGCAGAGAAAGAGACTGGGGAATCTCTGTCATCGGTCCCTTTCTCTGTCTCTAAAGTGAGGCATCAGGGGGTATGTTGAGACCCCGTGATATTTCACCCAAGAGCCTCAACGGGGTTCCTAAAAAGAAATAAGTAAAAAAATTGGAAAAAATATATAATATTTTGTATTATTGTCTGTTTTAATACATTTTAAAATGTTTTTTACATTTACTAATAAGTGTGTGTTTTGAGTTTTTGGTGTGCACACCCCAATGCAATGGCCACACCTCCCAACATTTTGAGAATGAGGGACACCTACTACCCTGTTTCCCCGAAAAAAAGACCTAGCGTGGTTGTCGGTGATTGCTGCAATATAAGCCCTCCCCCCCAAATAAGCCCTACCCTGTTTCCCCAAAAATAAGCCCTACCCTGAAAATAAGACCTACAAGGACTTTAACTAGGGCTTTTTTGGGGTGTAGGGCTTATATTGCAGCCATCACCGACAATCAGGCTAGGTCTTATTTTCGGGGAAACAGGGTAGCAAATGTATGTAGGCATAGGACACACCCCCTGCCACGCCCCCTTAAAGGAGAATTGACCAAAAAAAAAAAAAGTTAATTAAATCCACAAGGGCTTTTTTTTTTTTACCACTACTCTTCCTTTATATTGGCTTTTAAAATTTACAAATGCAGCAATTTAGAAATTGAATGAAAGGTTTAGTACTGAGAAACACTTTTCAAAAGATAAAAAGTGCATTTTATTTACAACTATATAGATCAGAGCAAAATGAGGGACTAATGAGGAGGAATGAGGGACAGAGGGACATTGCTCCAAATCAGGGACAGTTGGGAGCGATGCGATGGGCTGTGCACACCTATGTTTCCAACCATTTGATTTGAAACCAATTCAGTCCAGTTGCTGGAATGGACGGCAGGATCGCAATCTGTTTATGTATGTTTATCTCTCGTGTGTTGAGTAATAAAAGTGAGTATTGGAAGAAGGTGGTGGTGGTGGTGGTGGGGGGGGGGGTGACAACTATCAGCACGCAGTAAGTTCTCCAAGCAGAGTGCCAGTCGGGAGCTGGAGAGCATTGAACAGCTGGACTCTGTTCAGCCGCCTGTACTGCTGCCAGCAGCCACGCAGCCCGGACAGTGCAGAGAGAGAAGCCTCATTGTCGGCATCCGGCCTCCTGCCAGCTACTGAGGCCTGGTTCACACCTATGCAATTTTTTTTTTAGTGCGTTTTCAGTTTTGCAGAAACACACTACGGTCCATTTTTAACGTGGTTTCCTATGGATGTAGTTCACATCTGTGCATTTTATGGAAAGAGACTTTTGTCTGGTTTTTGGTTCCATAGACTTCAATGGATCCAAAGCGTGTATTGAAGAACGCAAAATGCACCTGGAATATGCAAACTGCAGCCTGCATAGGTGTGAATCGGGCTTAATATTCTTAAAGACCGGCCAATCTGATATCAGATTTTATTGCATGATAAACACAAATATACACATCTCTATAATGCGGCAAACCGCTTGTGCTCTCATCACGCCAATTCACCTCTAGAACTCTGCCTAACAAATGAAGTATTGCAGACCGATATGATTAACGACTTACAATTAGTAATCTGAGAACCCTGCAGGACCGCCCGCCGTCGTTGTGCGTTGGCTGTTTGAGAAGGAATACTGATAGCTGCCATAACCTCGGCATCCTCTTCATCAGCGGGCGGTCCTCTTCCAGATGAAAGTGGTCTCTGCGGCGGATTCACCACAAAATTACTTTTATCAGGGGCAGGAGAGGGCCTCCGGCGCTTACCGGACCCGCCGGTAGCGGCAGAGACGATCGGGTCCTCTCCCCTGTGAGGCTGGATGCCGAGTGAGGGAATGATGGTCCCCGCTCAGCTCCACACCATTGGATGGCGGAAGCGACGTCAAATGTCACTTCCGCCCAATGGTCTTAAGACCATTTACACTACAATGCAATAAAAAAAAAAAAAAAAAAGTCATTTTTTTTTTTTTGCAAAAAAAAGAAAATTCCTCTTTAACCACTTGCCGACCAGCCACCGCAGTTTTACTGCAGCAGAATGGCACGGCTGGGCGAAACGACGTTATGTAATGTCGCTTCGCCCGGTGGCCACTAGGGGCGCGCGCGCTGCTCGTCCACAGAGCCGATGAGAGTGCCCGGCGGGCACAATGACCACTGGGCTCCTGCGATCGCTCGTGACACACCGAGAACCGGGATCTGTGTGTGTAAACACACAGATCCCGGTTCTCTCAGAGGAGAAGAGACTGATCGTGTGTACATACGAAAGATGAACAGCGATCTGTCACCTCCCCTAGACGGTCCCCTCCCCCCTTCAGTTAGAACACAGAGAGGGAACACAGTTAACCCCTTGATCGCCCCCTAGTGTTAACCCCTTCCCTGCCAGTGACATTTTTACGGTAATCTTTTTTTTATTTTTTTATTGCATTTTAGTGTAAATATGAGATCTGAGGTCTTTTTGACCCCCAGATCTCACGTTTAAGAGGCCCTGTCATGCTTTTTTTTTTCTATTACAAGGGATGTTTACATTCCTTGTAATAGGAATAAAAGTGACTCAAAATATTTTTTTTAAAAGGACAGTGTCAAAATAAAAAGCAAAATAAATAAGAAAAAAAATAAATGAAAGGGCCCCGTCCCGCCGAGCTCGCACGCAGAAGCGAATGCTTACGTAAGTTGTGCTCGCATATGAAAACGGTGTTCAAATCGCACATGTGAGGCATCGCCGCGATCGGTAGAGCGAGAGCAATAATTCTAGCCCTAGACCTCCTCTGTAACTCAAAACTGATAACCTGTAGACATTTTTAACCATCTCCTATGGAGATTTTTAGGGATAAATGTTTGTTGCCATTCCACGAGCGGGCACAATTTTGAAGCGTAACATGTTGGGCATCACTTTACTCGGCTTAACATTATCTTTCACAATACGAAAAAAAAAAAAATTGGGCTAACTTTACTGTTGTCTTATTTTTTTATTTAAAAAAAAAAGTATTTTTTACCAAAAAATTGCGCTTGTAAGACCGCTGCGCAAATACGGTGTGACAAAGTATTGCAACGACCGCCATTTTATTCTCAAGGGTGTCTGAAAAAATATATATAATGTTTGGGGGTTCTAAGTTATTTTCTAGCAAAAAAAAAAAAGATTTTAACTTGTAAACACCAAGTCTGAAAAATAGGTCCGGTCCTTAAGTGGTTAAATGACCTGTGCATGTTAACAGCAGCCAAGCATTCTTGTTCCTCAAAATCCAATCGTCACGCCAGCAAATGTCTACGTTCTCCGGATCGGTTCGTTTACATGTCGGGATCAGTAGAGCTTCCACTGTGCTTCCTGACCTCTTCAGATATAAGCTCTCATAGACCCCAAGGCTGTGGTCATGACTCGTTCCTCCTCAGCATTCCTACACTTTGGTCCTCATATGACGGCCTCCCAGAAAGACCGCTCTCGCGCGCCCATGGGGGCACGCATCACGGTGATCGGTGCGGTGTGTCAGTCAGACACACCGCTACACCGATCTCGGTAAAGGGCCTCTGACGGAGGCTCTTTACCACGTGATCAGCCGTGTCCAATCACGGCTGATCACGATGTACACAGGAAGAGCCGTTGATCGGCTTTTCCTCACTCGCGTCTGACAGAGGAATACATTTAAAATTAAAGTTTGCGTCCAGAAGTCAGCTTCAAAAGGTTCCAGTCTTATAAAAGAAGCCCTTGCTCAACCCTGACGTAAGGTGGCTATGCTGTACCGGATCACGTACCTAGGACTCGATGTCCGCCAATCATTTGGCAGAGAGCCAGAACAGCAGTCTGCCTATGTAAACAAGGCCGATCGTCATTCTGACAGGAGGAAAGGCATTGATCCTGTGTGTTCCTGCAAAGCAGGGGAAGAGGTTCCATCTCTTCCCCCCTAGTAAAAGCACCTCCCACATGGTACACTAAAACAGTGGTTAGGCACACAGTCAACCCTTTTATTGCCCCGTTTAACCCCTTCCCAGCCAGTGTCATTAGTACAGCGACCTTGCGTATTTTTTTTAGCACTATTAGGGTCACTGGTTCCCAAAAAGTGTCAGTATGTCTGCCACAATATGAGAAATTAAAACAAATATACCACACGGTCTACAAAGGATGTTAAGAAAGCAGCTAGCACAGCAAAAGATCAATTGCAAAAATGAGAAAATATGTGGAAAATAAGTGCAGCAGTAAAAGTTGATCTCAAAGTGAACTAAAAACAATATGAAACAGGGTACATGTGTGTGTAATTTATATATATATATATATATATATATATATATATATATATATATATATATATATAGTGCACACAAATGGTCTGAGAGTGAACTCAAAACAATACGAATAGTATATAGAACATAAGTATACAATAAAATATACAAATGTAATAAACCTTTAAACAGGAAGATAATATACCGAGTGTCATATTGACAAATGTGCAGATAAAAATTATGTGCATAATATCCAAAAGAAAGGGGGAAACAAATCCTCAATGTTTGGAAGAGTGAACCAAACAAAATTATAAAATATCCAAAACGTGGTTCAAATTAGTTGACACGTGAACTGAGTAACAGTGCGATATAGAAAACCGTGCCCAAACTTGCTGATAAGTGATCCACCACCAAAGAGTCAAAAGACTTACCAGAAAGATTGAACCCCAATATGTATACACCTAATGGGACAATCAGGCTTGTAGGGCTACACACCCCAAGGGGATCTGTCACAATGGACACAACCTTCAACCAGAAGACCAACTCCAACAGTGAACCTCAATGGGCTAGGTTTTTAGACAGAAAACCGGGTGGATGGTTTCTCCAATGAGATATATTTATAAAAAAAGAAATAAAAAAAGAAGTAGTGTAAATTTCGTTTGTCGGAAATTATTTATAAAAAAAATCGGAGTTACTTACCGGTAACGTCCTTTTCCAGGAGTCTTTCAGGACAGCACCATAGAGAGACCTTGACTCCTCCCCTTCTGAGGAAACACCGCCTTCAAATTTTAGATTTAAACCTCACCGCTTCCCCCCGGCCCCTCAGTTCTTCAAGAGGACCTCCGGATAGCTGGGGAGACACAAGAACACGTCATAATAATTCTGATCTTACCTGACGTTCTTCTGCGATGAACTCTTCACGAATGTCCCTAAAGTAGGGTGGGTAACTGTGCTGTCCTGAAAGACTCCTGGAAAAGGACGTTACCGGTAAGTAACTCCGATTTTCCCATTTACGTCTTTCAGGACAGCACCATAGAGAGGATGAGCGAGCACCTTACCTTAGGGTGGGACTACTGCCTGCAGAACCTTACGCCCAAAAGCCTGGTCTTTTGCTGACAGAAGGTCCAATCTGTAGTGTTTCACGAACGTGTCGAATCTGGACCACGTTGCCGCTCTACAGATCTGCTCCGGAGACGCACCAGCCCACTCGGCCTGAGAGGTCGCCACTGCCCTAGTGGAGTGTGCCCTGATACCTTTGGGGGCTTCCAACCCGCTAATTATATAGGCCTGGCTGATGGCTAACCTTAACCACCTAGCTATGGTGCGCCTAGAGGCTCTGTCTCCCTTCTTGGTTCCTGAAAATAACACAAAAAAGGAATCAGATTTTCTAAATGGTTTTGTATCCTCCAAGTACTGCAGGACACACCTTTTTACATCTAGTTTATGAAACCTATGTTCCTGTTCCCTCACAGGATTCGAACAAAAGGTGGGCAAAACAATTTCCTGGCCTCTATGGAAACCCGAGGCCACCTTTGGCAAGAAGGCCGGATCGGTTTTAAAAATTACCCGGTCCGGAAATATCTGAAAAAAGGGTGCCCTAATGGAGAGGGCCTCGAGTTCACTCACCCTTCTTGCCGTAGTGATTGCCACCAAAAACACCGTTTTGAGGCTAATCCATTTTAGCGTACACGTCTCCAATGGCTCAAAAGGTTCCCCTGTAAGCGCTTGTAAGACCAAAGAAAGATCCCACATTGGGAAGGGGGAGACCCTCAAAGGTCTCTGCCTACTCAATGCTTTAAAAAATCTAACGATCCAAGGATCGGAGGCCAGTTGTTTCTCCAGAAACACACTTAAAGCGGAAACCTGTCCTTTCAGGGTGCCAAGGGCTAAACCCTTGTCCGCCCCTGCTTGCAGGAACTCTAAGACCGCTATAGAGCTGTGAACATCAAAGGAAGTCTCTGTGCACCAGCTATTAAAACGCTTCCACGTTTTTTGGTAGATAGCCTGGGTCTCTTTTTTCCTGCAATTTAGGAGGGTCTTCACTAAGTTATCTGAGAAACCCCTGCTCTTCAACAATCCCTCCTCAGTAGCCAAGCCGCGAGGTTCCATCTCCCCACCTGGGGACAACAGATTGGCCCCTGGGAAAGGAGATTCTCCTGAACTGGCAAAAGCCAGGGGGGTTCCGCTGCCAGACTTCTCAGGATGGAGAACCAAGGCCTCCTGGGCCAATGTGGCGCAATAAGAATGAGGGTTGTGTTTTCCAGCTGGAACTTTCTTAGAACGGCTGGGATCAGTACAGGTGGGGGGAAGGCATAACACCTGTCGAAAGTCCAACTCTGAGCCAGTGCGTCTACCCCTAGAGCCCCATCCCACCTGTTTAGGGAGAAAAAGAGATGCACCTTCCTGTTCTCTCTCGAGGCAAAGAGGTCTATGCATGGCCTTCCCCATTTCTGGGATATTTCCTCGAAAACCCCCTGGTTCAGAACCCAGTCGCCTTCTCTTAGCCGTTTCCTGCTGAGGAAATCTGCCACCAGATTTTGTTCCCCCTTCAGATGCACTGCCGAGAGGGATAGGACATTTATTTCGGCCCATTTGAGAATGCTTTCTACCAGGGTCCACAAGGGCCTGCTTTTTGTACCCCCCTGCCTGTTTATGTAGGCTACAGCTGAGGAGTTGTCCGACCGGACTCTCACATGCTGTCCCTGAAGTTCCTTTTGAAAGGCTCCGAGTGCCAAGGCTACTGCTCTCAGCTCTTTCCAGTTGGAGGATCTTCTTGCGTCCTCCCTCCGCCAGACGCCCTGAGCCACCCGGTCCTCCATATGCGCCCCCCAACCTCTGCCACTCGCATCGGTCGTGACGCATCTGGACACTGGCAGCACCCACTCCAGACCCTGTGAGAGATTGGCCTCTCTTCGCCACCACCATAGGGATCTCTTGACCTGGTCTGGTATGGTTATCAGGGAGTCCAAAGACCCCTGACTGTGGTCCCAAGTACTCAGGATGAAGAGTTGTAAAGGGCGAAAGTGTAACCCTGCCCATTGAACTGCTGGAAGTGCTGTCGTCAGTAACCCTAAGGCTGACATAGCCTTTCTTACTGATATTTGTTGGCTGCCCTGGAGTAACAACATTGCCTTGTCTACCTTCTGGATCTTCTCCATTGGCAGGAAGACCTTCTGTTTTGTTGAATCCAACAGGTAACCTAAAAAGACTACCTTTTGCGATGGAGTCAAATTGGACTTTTCCAGATTTAAGAGCCAACCTAGACCCTCTAGAATGTTCCTTGTGAACTGTAGGTCCTGTGACAGTTGTTCCGGGGAAGAGGCAAAAAGTAGTAGATCGTCTAAATATGCGATCACTGAGATGCCCTTGATCCGTAGGAAAGCCAAGACTTCTACCATGACTTTGGTGAAGATGCGGGGGGACGAGGATAGCCCGAAGGGAAGGGCCCTGAATTGCCAATGAAACGTCCCTTCTCTGGTATTTACCGCCAGCCTGAGGAACTTCTGACACTGATCTGCAATGGGAATGTGCAGGTAGGCATCCCTCAAGTCTACCGATGCCATGAAGCAGTTCGGAGGAAGGAGCGTTTTTACTGAATAGATCGAGTCCATTCGGAACCTCCTGTAGGTGAGCGAGACGTTCAGAGGCTTCAGGTTCAGGATGAGCCTGAACTTCCCCGAGGGTTTGCGCACCACAAAAATGTGGGAGTAAAAGCCTCTGCCCGTCTCTCCTTCTGGAACTCGAACTACCACCTCCTGTTCCTCCAACTCCTGGAGGGAGGAAAGGAGAGCCGCTGACCTCTCTGCACATTTCGGTAGCGTGGTTACCAGGAGTCTGCATGGTGGAGGTTCTGCAAACTCTAACCTGTACCCTCTTCTTATGACTTCCAAAATAAAATGGTTGGAGGTGATCATCTCCCACTGTGGAAGGAAGGCCCCCAATCTTCCTCCCACCGTTATTCTGTCACTTTGTCTTTTTGGGCTGTTCAGGAGGGCGAAAAATAGCCCCCCCACGCCCTTTCCCTTTTTGTCCCCACCCCTTTTTCTGTTGATCAGATTTTGGGGGGTCCAATTTCTTCCAGGGCCGAGACTTTCTTTTAGTCTCTGCCGGTTTCCTTTTAAAAGGGAATGCCTTTTTTCTGTCAGCCGTTCGATCCAACACGGCTTCCAGACCTGGTCCGAAAAGCAAGTCCCCCGTGAGAGGAATGCCGCAAAGTTTAACCTTGGATGCGGTATCTCCCTGCCACGTTTTAAGCCATAAGGCTCTTCTTGCCGAATTAGACAATGCGGCTGATCTTGCGGACATACGCACCGATTCAGCTGAAGCATCTGCCAGATAAGCTACTCCCTTCAGGAGCATGGGGAAAGACGACAGGATTGTTTCCTTAGGTGTTCCTGCCTCTATGTGCGCTTTAATTTGCGTCAGCCAGTATTCCATGTTTCGTGCCACGACTGTGGACGCCATGGCGGGTTTGAGGTTCCCTAGGGAAGAGTCCCAGGATTTTTTCAGAAGGGAATCTATCCTCTTATCCATGGGATCTGGGAGTGCCCCCATGTCCTCAAAGGCCAAGTCAGTGTGCCTAGAGACCTGCGAAAAGGCTGCGTCTAGCTTAGGAGATTTGTTCCATACCAGCGCCTCCTCTTCTGCAAAGGGGAACCTACGCTTAAGTGCTCTTGAAAGGAAAGGTTTCCTTTCGGGGTCTTGCCATTCTTTTTTGATGGCGTCGACCAAGACCTCATGGACCGGGAACACCTTCCTTTTATGTTCCCCTAGTCCCTTATACATCTGGTCATGGAGTGAAAGCTTTTTTCTTTCCTCCTGGATTCCTAGGGTGGTATGAATGGCTCCTAGGAGCTCCTCCACCTCTTCTAGGGAAAGCTTGTATCGAGAGGATCTAGTGGATTCCCCTTCCACCTCCTCTCCCTCTGATTCCCCCTGGGGCTCTGAAGAGTCGCTATCAGGCTCTTCCTCAACCTCGAGTCTGGCACCTCCTGGATTCTCTCCACTTCCCGAGGGAGCATCCATTAAGGACTGAGGGACACTCAGCTGTGTTGGTGGAGGAATAACCTGCGGCTGTGGCAACTGAAGACTGGAAAATAGTGCCTTAAAGGTCTGCACCGTATTAGAAAGCTCCTTAACGGATGCTGCTAAATCTGAAGACTGTTCTTCAGACTGCTCCCTCACTAACCCCTCTATACATTCCCTGCAGAGGGGCTTAGACCAAGACTCCCCCATTGTGATTCTGCATGAGGGGCATTTTTTCTTGGTACTGTGGGGCGACTTGCTTTTCTCTGTAGCTTTGCCCTGTAAAATAAGTTAAAAAAGAGGGAGCAATCAGCAACCTATCCACCAACACTAACACAGAGGGCCACCAGGGGTGCACTTCCCGGGACCGACCACCACCAGGGACCCAGTCACACCCTCCCCCCTCACCACCAAGGGGAGTTCTACACCTGTGGAGCTTACAGGAATCGGTAAGAGAACACCACCCCAGGGTTCCTCTTACCTTGGAGTGGCTGGTGCAGGATTCTCCTGGAGCGGTTCTTGAAGCCTCTGCTTCCGACATCTCCTTTAGAGCACAGTGGTGTTCCAAGCTTCTGTATGCTGTCCCCACAGCAGGTCAGAGGCAGCACCAGCCGAACGCGCGGTCCGTTTTCATCACCGCGACCGGAACCGGAAGTCACGGGTCAGACGGAAGCACTGACCTCCGCCGGAAATGACGTCACCCGCCCTCCGACCCAGCGCTCAGAGCTCCCACGCTGGCTGCTAGTGCAGGGCGGTCTCCTGTGCCTCCGCCTATGCCACTGCTAGGCAAAACGAAAACGGACCCCTCCAGCTTACAGCTTCACTAAGAGAAGCTGGAGGAGCGTGATGTGCAGTCTTTAAAAAGGTACCCAGCCACACTAGCCCCTTAGACTGCAGTCTTTTTAGGAAAATGAGCAGGAGAGAGACAGAGAGAGAGAGCGCCCGATCCACCCCCCTCTGCTCAGCCTGCAATTAGCCTCAGCCTCCCTGGCTGTTTAGCCCAGGTTCCTTGCGATGTCTCCCCACCGGAGGAAACACCAGAACTGAGGGGCCGGGGGGAAGCGGTGAGGTTTAAATCTAAAATTTGAAGGCGGTGTTTCCTCAGAAGGGGAGGAGTCAAGGTCTCTCTATGGTGCTGTCCTGAAAGACGTAAATGGGAAAAATATATATATATATATATATATATATATAGTATAAGAAATATACTCACATTTTTGTTGAAAGAAAAAAACAAAAACGCTTAGAATAAAAAAAAAAAGTGACTTCAGCAGAGCGTGCCAACGCGTTTCATCTCACAAAACATCATCTGGGGGTGTTTTTTTCTATATCACACTGTTACTTGGTTCAAGTGTCAAATATTTTGAACCACGTTTTTTGGATATTTATAAATTTTATTTTTGTTTACTCTCTTTCAAACATTAAGGATTTGTTTCCTTTTTGTTGGACATTCCCATAAATTTTTATCTGCACATTTGTTGATATGACACTCAGTAAATTATCTTCCCTTTATAGATTTATTACATTTGTATATTTTATACTTGTGTATCCATCTATATACTGCTGTTCATATTGTTTTGAGTTCAGACCATTTGTGTGCGCCACAATATCAGTCTGGCTATAAGTTGCTGATCATCACCATTTACCAAAACCATGTAGTGGAATACATATTAGCCGAAATGTATAATTTTTCCATGCTATACACAAAACAAAAAAAAAAACAAACCAAACACAAAAGAAAATGCAGGCGATCAAACAGCACCAAAAAAATAAAATTATTATATATATATTTTTTTTTGGGGGGGGGGGGGGGGGTGTAGTGTCACTGTCAATTGCCAGTTAAAGGAACGCAGTGTCGTATCGCAAAAAAAAATAGCCTGGTCAAGAAGGGGAGTGTAAATCTTCTGGTGGTTAAAGTAAAACTAAGCCCTCCTACACTTTTTTCACTGAGGCTAAAAGCTGCCATTTTAGCCTCTGATCTGCAACTGCTATCATGCTGCACATGTGATCAGTTATGACTCCAGCCATTTGATGGTTGGACAGCTTAGGTTACAAGCAAATGTGACATACGTAATCCCGGCATGTCAGGAATCAAAATGTTTAACTGATGTGATTAGTTCCACTTTAAGACAGTCCAGCACCATCAAATGGTCTGGGAAAAGTGTGGGCCGCTCAAGCTCGACATGTGGGGGGGGTTGTGTCGGGAATTGTATGTAGACTGTGCATCCGCTGCAAGAGTGCCGACAGGCAATAGGTGCAAGGAAGGGTGACCCCTGGAAGTCACACATCTATGGTGTCCTGCTACAGTGAATGGATAGAGTGGCAACCTCAGTCTGGACCCTGACCAGGCCGCACCCCCAACACATTTCACTCTGCCCCCCAGCGCTTCGTCATGGAGACAGACAACCCCCCTACTAACCCCTTTTGGGGGGGCGGAATGAAACGTGTTGGGGCACAGCCTGGTCAGAAGTCATTGCCACTCCATCCATTCACTGTAGCAGGACACCATAGATGTGCGACTTCCAGGGGGTAACCCTTCCTTACTTGAAGCATCAAATGGTCTGTTGGTTGGATTTGGCCTTTACAGTTCTGGAGCATAACAGAGAAAAGCCCGGCTCATCCTGATTACTAGATGCTTTCTATGTGTTCCAGTAATAACAAGCCTGCTGTAATCTCCAACCAAAAACACACAAAACATTAGGAAGCACAATGCAGAGTCATTTTATTTATTTTTTATTTAAATACCACATATATTCAAATAATATTCAGACACAATAGCTGCACGCCACACAAGTTTATTGCTAAAATTAATGCTCTACGATGCCATATAATTTAATGTTTAGAAAATAAAAAAGTTGTTTTTTATTCCTTTATTATTACAATACATAGGGGGGTGGTGAGATACTGCAGAAATCAGCATCAGGAGAACGTTACGCATCTCTAGAAAAAAAAAAAAAAAAAAATTTAAGTTACAAAGCAGTTTGTGGTGTTTATCGGTTCAGATTCCGATAGCGGGGGGTCTCTGTCCCAGAGACTTGACCTTGTCCGTCACCTTAGACGGCGATTCATGTGTCTGTAAAAACCTACAGAGGTGCTAGAAAAAAAAAAAAAGGCATCTGGTCACCTGCTACCCCTTCCTCTGGATGTGAGGCATGCTGGGACTTTTTTTTTTGTTTAGGAACTAAAAAAAAGGGGGCCAAAGTTACAAACAGGGCTAAAGGTTTATGCAAAAAAAAAAAAAAAAATAAAATAAAAAGTTTAATTTTTCACCAGCAAAAGGCTAACCAAGACATAATTTGCCACGACTACCTACAACGCCCCTGGGAGGGAGGGTGGCTAAAAGCACTAGTCTTACACACGCTTCATTATAAATATATTTTTTAAATTAACTAACAATTTGTGTTTTGTAAGAAAAAACAAAGAAACCAAAAAAAAAAAAAATTAACTTAAAGTGTCAGTGAACCCAAAACAGCCCCCCCTCTCATCACTAGCCCTAAATTTGCTGTTATTGTGTCCTCAACATTCCTTTCCTTACTGTATTCTTCAATAGTAATACCCAGTTTCCCTCTACTTTCGGAGTGGGAACACTATTCCAGTTGATCCTCCATCTTCAGCATTGCATCTGAGCATGCTTAGTTCTGACCCAGGTGTGTAAAAAGGGGAAGAAAAAAAAAAAAAAAAAAAAAAAAAAAAAAAAAAAAAAAGGGGGGGCAGCTGTGCTTGGCTCCCGAATTATACAAAAAGAACACATCTCCAGCATCCCTTTATGCATGCATGTTCCTTGCCGCTGGACACTTGGTACTGTAGACATTAGTTGTGCAAACTGTTGTAGAAGCAGCTCCAAGACCGCAAATCAACCAACTGATCAGCAGATTGCACAGCCAATGACTACAGTACCAAGTGTCCAGCGGAGAGGAACATGCATGCATAAAGGGATGCTGGAGATGTGTTCTTCTGTATAATTCGGGAGCCAAGCACGGCTTCCTTTTTTTACTTTAACACACCTGGTTCAGAACTGAGCAGCATTATGTGAAAGAACACTTCCCCTACCAACCCTTTAGACATGCATTGCTCCTCTGCTGGTTAATGGGTGCTGTAGACTTTACTGTCCTATCAGAGCTGCTTTTACAGCTAAAGTCCGCAGCACTCATTACCCACCAGAGAGGAGCATGCATGTCTAAAAGGGATGTTTGGGAAAGGTTCCTGCACATACTGGCCAGGGCTTTTCACACCCCGAAATTACTCCTCACCCCACTCTTGACAGCAAGGTGGGGGCGGTACATGTGCCAACATCACATGACTGAAAGATAAGAGGCAAAAGTTGCTTCATGGCGATATTCATTTATCCGATTTAGGATCTTAACACTCCATATGTAGCGAGTAGTTCCAATGGTTTTACATACACTTTAAAAATAATTAAATTCCCCAACTGCTCTTGGTTGTTGACAGAGCTTCTTCAGAAACCTCTGAACTTTTGAAATACTGTATTTGATCCTCAAAGCTCATTTGTGTTTGTGACCCAGAATACAAAACAGTAACTTTTATGTCATTCTTTCCCCAAGATGATAAACGAAATGGTTAGAAATAATGGAAGTTCAGAAGAGCAGGCTGGTGTTCAGCTCTCACTGGTGAAGGTGGAGAATGAACAAGATATCTGAATATTAATGAACATATAAAAAAAAATAAAAAATAAAACACCCCAAAACAAACCACACATCCCCAGACATCCCCCGCACCCCCACTGATTTGAAGAGACTTTGTACCAGATATGAATTTTGAAATCCTGAAGGTTTAACAGACGATTAGCTGTTAGGACAAGAGGTAGACACCCACTGGATCTTAGAAAAAAGCCTAATAATTAACCCTTCACCAGTTTCCCATTGACTCATGTTAATCTGCAGTTTATTTAATCAGCAGGAACACGTCCATCTCATACAACGCCACAAATATCAAAAGTGAACCCAGCCTTTGAATGTCCAAACTGAAGCAATTAACAGCAAGGGGGAAAGAAAAAAAAAAAAAAAAAAAAAAAAAGTTCAAAGGCTCCTGGAGGGGATTGGCTACAGAGGGCGAGGCAAGAGTCCATCATAGAAGGGAATATTGGTAACACTGTCCTAAGAGTAGGTAGAGCCATGAATAACCTCCGCAAGCTCAAAAAAAAAAAAAAAAAAAAAAAAAAACCAAGGAAATGCCTACAGAAAGTTGGTGCCGAGACCCAGGACAGTTCATCCAAGTTGTCCTTTACCCATCATGCTTTGCAAAGAGATGGCAGGGCCTCAGTATCGGAAAAAGATGAAAAGAGTCCAGTCACAGTAAAGATATAAAGGTCCCAACAGAACAAGACGGTTGGCCAGGGTTGTGCGCTGCCCCCCAAGTGGAGCTGCCGAGCAGTGCAACTTCACTCCATGATGGCACGGTACAAGGCAGGCTCAATGTAGTCCTCTCTATACCTGGAGTTGATGACTCGCTGTCTTTTCACCTCTTGCTTCACTTCCTGCTCTGTGAAGATTTCCGTGAAGCGCATGTCGGATGCCACAGACTGTCAAAAATAATTAGAGAAAAAAAAAAAAAAAAAAAAAAAAAAAAAAGTTTAGAAGATGACAATTATCTACTAAAATAGAACCATGTACTAGAATAAAAGACTAGCCGACTACTCACCAGACGGGACTTTACTTTCTTTGGCAACTCTTCGTCAAGAGTGTACACGTCGTCCCTCTTTGCTGGGAGCTGAGAGCCATCCTCAAACTCCACCTAAAAAATAAAAACATAATGTAACCAAAAATACATGAATATGGAAACCAGCAGTGTGTCAGTATACCCACTGCAAAATGACAAAAATCTAAAAAGCCAAAAATTATGTATGGCCCAATAGGACTCATGAAGGAGAATGAGAAACCACCACACCCCTTTCTGTAAAAATACTGCTTCCTTCCCTCCCACTCCAGTGCTCTGTGCCTGCAGAGCTGAGTGACAGCCACACCATCTCACACAGACTTTTATTGCAGATTAAGACTGTCTGACCCAGTCCGTTACTGAGGAGGTAGTTTGTACAGGTCTGAATTTGTCACTTCAAAAAAAAAAAAAAAAAAATTCTGTTCTTCACAGAATTTTATAGGTTTTCAGTCTCAAAATGATTAAAAATTGCTGGACAACTCATCTGGAAAGGACCCCCCTCCCTGTACATCCACCTCCAGAAATCACCTTCATACATAACTCACCTGGTACATCTGAATAGTGTGCGATGCAACAAACTTTGCACCATACACAAGGCCATCTGTCCAGCGGACCTGAACAATATCCCCAGCAGCTGGAGGACCCAAATTAAGACAGTCACGGCTCTGCAAATTAAAATAAAATACAAAACATTTAATAGAGTTTTCCCAGGGCATTCCAGGCATTAGAGACCCAAAACTCAAGCAACAAGGGAAAAAATAATTAAATAAAAACCATACTTCTTTTGAGAGGAACTACAGTCTGCTCACATAATTTGTAATAAAACCATCTTTGCCATTCTGAAGCTTCCCTCCAACCACTTTGCATATTTGATATATACTGTGATTCTGTACTTGACAAATATGCTGCAGAAATCTCCCTCCACTGAGTCTGGCTGCAGCCATATTAACTGTGGGCAGCTGAAGCTTCTGCCTGTTCACTTCCTGGATTTACACAGACACCACCACACTTGCCCTGCACATTTCTCCTCTCTCGATGAAAACATGGATCTCTGCAGCTCTCCTATGACTTATCCCTCCTCCACCCAACCCTGAGAGAGAGAGAGAGAGAGAGAGAGAGAGAGAGAGAGAGAGAGAGAGAGAGAGAGAGAGAGAGAGAGAGAGAGAGAGAGAGAGAGAGAGAGAGAGAGAGAGAGAGAGAGAGAGAGACACACTAGACCAATTACCAGACAATAAACAGGAAGTGGGCTGTATAAGGGATTTACTGGCAGAAAAAAAAAATATATTATATATATTCCAATGTTTAAGGTTTGGGAATGTTTGACCATTCTTCCAGAAGTGCATTTGTGAGGTCAGGCACTGATGTTGGATAAGAAGGCCTGGCTCGCAGTCTTCGATCTAATTCATCCAAAAGGTGTTCTATGGGGTTGAGGTCAGGACTCTTTGTAGGCCAGTCAAGTTCCTCCACCCCAAACTTGCTCATCCATGTCTTTATGGACCTCGCTTTGTATACTGGTGCACAATCATGTTGGAATAGGAAGGGGCCGTCCCCAAACTGTTCCCACAAAGTTGGGAGCATGAAATTGTCCAAAATGTCTTGGTATGCTGACGCCTTAAGAGTTCCCTTCACTGGAACTAAGAGGCCAAGCCCAACCCCTGAAAACCACCCCCCACCAAATGACTTGGACCAGCGCACAGAAAGGTCCATAAAGACATGGATGAGCGAGTTTGGGGTGGAGGGTTCACTGGGGAAAGCCTTTACACAGCAGAGTTGAAGAGGTGACCATCTTAGAACATGCTGGCAGGAGGGATTTTTTTTAAAGCTGTTAAACAATTGCAAAAATTCTTTAAAGACCTCGCCCTCCCTCGATGGGTGAGAAAGGGAAGAAGTGAGAGACCACTCATAATGGGCACAGCAGACGTACACACCTGTGAACTCCAAGTTCTCACCCATAGAGTCCAAGGTATCCAAAAAACATCAGTGTTGGGTAAAGTGACTTTAATATATTTTACCCAAAGTTAGGTTTGTCGGACGTCCAATCTGTGAGCCAGCCACCATGCAGAGCTAAACTTCCCAAGTATATTCAATACACAGGACGGGTGGACCACCATTTTTGAGGGACCTCACAGATACACAAGCAAGAGAGCCACCAGTTCTAAGGAAAAGTAGGGAACCCAGACACACAAAATGGGCAATTCTAGTCAATGTCAGAATCAGCTCTTACCACAATATCCTCTGGAAAAAGATTGTCACTGAAAGAGCCGTCATCAAAATTGACCTCGTAGAATGTTTCCTTTGTCAGCTTGACCACCTCGCTCTGGTAGTAGCGTCCATTCTTGTGCTTGGCGATTACCGTCTGCCCCAATACGATGTCTCTGTCGGCATCTTTTCCCTGTAAAGAGAGAATGGAAGATGCTGCTTTTGGCCGATCTCCACATATAAACCCTACAAAATACTTTCCATGCACTATATTAGAGTGCAGAGGAAATAGAGAATTATATCGGCCATCATTGCTGACTTAGTTCTGAAAAATGCCAATTTCTTGGCTGTCCATGAAGCATAAGAGGTGCAGAGGGAGGAGAGACCTGGACCCCACCACGTTTCATCAAGCTGTGATGGTGAAGATAGGAGCTTATAACCCATCATCTTCTATGTCCCCCTTTACTATGGTGCAGGAGAGGAACTGGAACCCTACCCAGGTTTCTTCATGCCCTACCTCCTAAGGGAGGGGGCCTATAGCAAGCATCTTCTATGTCCCCATTTATGATTGGTGGAAGATGGGAGGAGATGGACCAGAACCCTACCCAGGTTTCTTCATGCCCTACCTCCTAAGGGAGGGGCCTATAACCCCAAATTTTCTATGTCCCCCTTTAATATTGGTGTAAGATTTTTTTATTAACCCAAAAACGGATTCCACCTTACCTCATTCTGGGAGGGTTTGTGTCTGGAGCAGGTTATAAACACCACAAAGGGCCAATCATCCGGCTGCATCATCACTCCAGCGGCCTGGGCGCAAGACACGTGAAAGGACGTGGGGCACCGGCCGTGTGAGCACTGGACGCAGCACCCTGCCACCCTCTTTCGCCTCTTCTTGCAGAAAGCACATTTCTAAAAAAACAAAGACAGAAGAGGTCAGCACCTTTGCAACAAAATCACCAAGCTAAAGACCCATCAAAGCCAGCATACGTACCAGCCGGAACCTCATTAAGGGGATTTTACTGATGTCTACAGGACGCCTCTCTGCAATGTTGACAAATTTTGCTTCAGCGATGGCCACGGCACACATGACATGCACCCACCTTGCAGGGAAAATTCAGAATTATTGTTTTACAGAATTTATAATGCCAACAGTTTGTGCAGCAACACATTACAACAAGAGGGTTAGGAGGGCCCTGTTCATGAGAGCTTACAATCTGAAAAAGGGTCAGGCAAGGGATACAAAATAGTAATAACGATGTGGGATGAGCGGAGAAGGGAAAAAGGTCAGTTAGGCAAGATAGGCTTCCCTGAAGAAATTCGTTTTTAGGGATTAGTAAAAAGCAAAGTAAGCGATTGCTGGACAGGCTAGAGAGTTCCAAAGGATGGCAGAGGGTCCTGGAGAAGTCCTGGGAGGTCCATGGTAAGGGGGTGATGGAGACAGAATAGTTTGGGCAATTTTTTGAGACAAGGTTGGAGATGCAACTTGGCAGAGTTGTGGATGGCTATAAAAATTTTGTTAGTATTTTGCATTTTATTTGTTGGATGAGCAGAAGCCAGTGAAGTAAATGGCAGCAAAGGGTGGAGGAGGACACAGAGCAGAGAGATTGGCAGCGAGGGGTGGAGGAGGACACCGAGCAGAGGGATTGGCAGCGAGGGGTGGAGGAGGACACCGAGCAGAGGGATTGGCAGCGAGGGGTGGAGGAGGACACCGAGCAGAGGGATTGGCAGCGAGGGGTGGAGGAGGACACCGAGCAGAGGGATTGGGAGCGAGGGGTGGAGGAGGACACCGAGCAGAGGGATTGGGAGCGAGGGGTGGAAGAGTGGAACGGAGGACACTGAGCAGTTGGTAAAGGGGAGGAGTCTGGCAGCAGCATTCATGATAGAATGAAGGGGAAGGGAATTGAGGGCGATAGCTTGGGCAGAGGCAGGTTAACAGTGAGAAAGTTGAACGATAAGAAATGACAAGGAATTAAAAAAAAATGCAGTTAACACTGTGATCATATATGGGAAAAAAAAAAAAAAAAAAAAAAAAAAACCAAAACAAAAAAAAAAAACACCACACAAAACAAAGAGGGGGGGGGAAAAGAAAAGTCAATGACCAGATTGATTTCCAAACCACATACCGGTTATCGTTGGCCTTCTGTAACGCTCCACCTCTAAGAGTACACAGGCAGCAGTCCTAGGAGAAGAGCAGATAGCGATTTATGGTAAGACATCCAACAGGATTACAATAAGAAATCAGTGTAGTTTGGTTGGAGGGGTGCGCTGGGTCCTACCTGTGTCATGGCATCCTCCTCACAGCGAGAACACATCCAGCCCTCCACGGCTTTGTCTTTGGGCACTCCGTAACAACCTGCAGAGAAAAAAAATAGTAAGAGATAAGAACCAGAGGGTCTGTGATCCTGCTGCAGACCTACCTCACATCTAGAAAGGGGTTCAAGCTTTCCTATTTCTATAGAAAAAGACTTTATTTCAGTCTGTGCGGCACGGGGAAATTAAAAACCTTTTTACCTTAATTTGCGTTAAGGTAAAACGTTTTCTAAGTTTAGTAACACTTAGTGCCGGTTCACACAGGGGCAGCCAGACTTGCAGCGCGACTTTGCAAGGCGATCTGCACATGACTTCAGAGCCGGCTTTCAAAAGGACTTCTGTATAGAAGTCAATGCAAGTCGCCCTGAAGTCGTCCCAAAGTAGTACAGGAACTTTTTTCTAAGTCGGAGCAACTTGAGTCGCTCCTATTAGAACGGTTCCGTAGTACAGAACGTGAGGCGACTTGTCAGGTGGCTAAGTCGCCTGACAAGTCGCCCCTGTGTGAACCGCCACTCAAGAGTCAGATGTTCCTCATAGCTGTGTGCACACTTCTCAGACTGAGAAGGACAACTAAAATAGAGAACATTGTATTTTTTTTTTTTATAGGGATTAAATTGCCTAAACAAGATGAATCCTGACCAATGTTATACAGGAACACAAGTCTATTTCTAGTGGAGTGATCCCCAAACCGCAGCCCTTTGCTTGCCTCCAACAGGTCCTTGGAGCGCAATCCCCCACAACAAGGCTCTATCCCCCCTCCCACTGGCACCAACAAGACCCTCCCATTGATACCAACCGAGGCACTATTCCAGCAATCTATACCAGCACTACTTCTCCCATTGACTGCAATTGGGCACCATTTCTCTCACTGACACAAACATTGCACCTGCCAACGCCAACAAACAGGACACTACTCCTCCCACTAACCACAGGTGCTGGGAAAAGGAAGGAAATGGTGAACTCCTCCAACCAGTTTCATACCCATAAAATCTCAAGAACTGTGGACAGGTCCTTTGATTGGACAGTCCAAAGTACCACAGATCTAGTCTTTAAACCTCTTGATACATAACTGGCTAAGTTTTAGTCTCAGGCCCTTGCCTTGAGCCTACAAGCCCCCCGGGGGGTTGAAGAGTCAGGTGCAGCTCCTGCCATTCACTCCCCGTGTCTAAGCTCTGCCTTCGTATACAGTCAGCACTTACTTGCATGCACACAAACGTTGCACTTTCTGCAGGAGATCAGCAGGCTGGTTCCATCCTCTTCCAGGAACGGAGCCGACAGGTTCAGCTCAGTGTTGCAGCTGGTGGTTGTGAAGCACATTTCTGGGATAAGTGGCTTTGTTCTCAGCTGGAAAGCTACAGGGGACATATCAGTCTTGCTTTGCGCTTCACAATGCGACTAGAGGGGGAGCGCAAGAAAAAAAAAAAAAAAAAAAAAAAAAAAAAAAAAAAAAAAATTCAAATTTTTTGCTAAAGCAAATAAAGAACATATTTCATGCTACATTTACAAATACCTGTCTGAATAAACCAACACATATGGAATCCTAATTCTTAGGGTTACATGCACACAAGTTGAATGATTAAAATGATATTTTCCACAGAAAGTTTAGTAAAGTAAAGCCAAGCATTTAGGTTTAGAAATTGTGTAAAGTCCAAGCTATATACAATGCAAGAACTAGCAGAGGTGGCCTCAGATCTTACGGCCATTGTCTATGTATACTCATAAGAAGTAAACAGAGGGCTCACGTTTAGTAAGGGTGACGGCCTGCCACTGATTATCACAGGATCACTGCCACTGTTGTAAGAAGAGGTCATTCACCCGACATCCCTTTTGATATATAAAACACACTACTACTCAAAAAGTTGAAACTTGGTGCAAGACATCGTAGGGGATGCCTGTAAAATGATCTCAGGCACTGTGCAGTATGGAATGCCTGTATACTACTTTTTGTACTGTTGATATATTGGTCAGGCAAAGCACTGACACCTTTGCAGCCATGGTGCCATGTGCTGGGTGTTCAGTGTGCCCCTGGACCTTGAGGGAGGCCACCCGCTTCTTAAAAAGGTACATCTGCCCTCTATCCATCAAAATCCATGCACTTCCACTGTGGAACCTCTTAAAATTCAGAGGCAGGGACTACAAGTAACAGGGTGCCTTGCCGGGGCCGGTAGATTACACATGTATTTGCAAATGTGTGCAGACTAAACCCCTGTTAAACGCATACTGTTAGACAGGTCAATTTGGTTAGTCGGTAAGTAAAGCTTGGATTTTTCCCTTGGCCTTTTTTTGATATGTGTTGCCCTCTAACGCTCCTTGCTGCAAAGGCCAGTTATAGGTGGGGGGCAGTGGCTAACTTTTTTATCTCAATAATGATGCAGACTTAAGTGAAAGGAGTAAAGCAACCCATAGAGTATTCAGTTGTGATCAACCAGTGGGTTAAACACACACAACACACACACAAACAACACACACACACACACTCTATGTCCCAATTACCACATTCGATGTCGGTGGAGGAATCAGTCCTCCTGAGCGATTGTGTTCCAACCCTGCCATCAGAATACAACGATCAGTGCTGCTGGCTATAGCCTGCAACGCTGATCAAGTGGCATTTATCCAGAAGGTCATTCTGGCTGACTTTAGCAGCCATACATGAGCAGGAGGAAGACCTTATCTGCAGACAGAATCAGCTGGATGGAGATCACAATAAGATATACTTTTTTTTCCTATGCAAATAAAAAGTGGCTAGCATCGTATAAGTGCAATGGCAAGTGCTGCAAAAAGTGTTAAACAAAAAGGCAGCAAGAGCTTTGACCAGGCAGCAGTTCACCAAAAAAAAAAAAAAAAAAAAAAAAAAAAAGTCACACGCTTTAAAAAAAGTAAATTGAATTTTTTTTTTCACCCTTCCATTCAAAGTAAAATGCATAATGTGCAATGTATACTAGCACACTATGTGAAACTTACAAATGAAGCCTGCGTTGTCCCTGCTGCAGGCCGTACCATCATCGCCCATCTTCCTTCCGGGACTGCGGACTCTGGCTGTGCGACGTCACTCACACGATGCTGAAAAAACGGCACGGGCGGCTGTTCCTTCAGAGCGTGTGTGCCGACATCAGCGCACGTTTAGGAGATATTTACAGTACCTATAGATGAGCCTTATTCTAGCCCTATTAGGTACAAACTATACAGGAGGGTATACCTCTTTAAAAAGAGGAGTTCCAGAAGAAAAAAAAAAAAAAAAAAGAGTCAGCATCTACAAATACTGCAACTGCTGACTTAATATAAGGACACTTACCTGTCCAGGGATCCTGCGATGTTGGCACCCCAAGCTCATTCAATCCATTGGCTTGGGTGCAGGCAGCACCATTGCAAATAAGGGAAACTGGTGGTGAAACCTTCAGACTTCACCACCGGTTTCCTACTGTGCATGTGGGAGTCGTGCTGTGCTTTCTGAATGGCTCCGTCTTCTGGGACAGACACACACGTCCCAGAAGGCAGTGGGGGAGCGGAGAGGCTGATGCAGATAAGGAAATGATGTACACCTTTGTACTCCACAAAAAAAAAAGTAAAAAGTAAAGAGATAGAGATAGAGATAGAGATAGAGATAGAGATAGAGATAGAGATAGAGATAGAGATAGAGATAGAGATAGAGATAGAGATAGAGATAGAGATAGAGATAGAGATAGAGATAGAGATAGAGATATATATATATTTTAATTTTTACTTTTTTTTTTGGAGTACAAAGGTGTACATCATTTCCTTATCTGCATCATCCTCTCCGCTCCCCCACTGCCTTCTGGGACAGTATATATAATTTGGGGTGGTCTTTTGTTTAGGAGAGTTGTATTTTTGCCTGGAACTTGGCTTTAATGCGAATTTAGATTGCAACATAACAGTTGTGGGCGGGCCCGGACCTTCCAAGCAATTCTCATAAGTTTGCAATTGCACACAGCAAACAGCTTTTGGCAAAAACACACTAAAGGATTTTCCTCCACCCTTTTACTTGGCAATCATGATTTTACACGGCTTGAATCTGCTCTACAGTGAAGTGACGCCACGTATCATCAAGTCTATAGGTTTTCACAAACCCAGTCTGGATTTCCTGGAAATTTGTCCCTCTTCCAGGCCTCAGTTCTGTGCGGCAGCCACACTGGTCTCTGGCGGGAGCTCACCTGATAATAGGTCCTGAAGAGCAGACACACGGAGCAGTGAGGAGGGACCCGAGACATGGCCACGTTGTATTCGCTCTCCACCTGGAAGGCCTGAGGTTTGTTCTGCCACAGCTGGCTCAGGGATTTGGCCCAGGGCTCCATCTCTTCAAACTCATCATCCCTCAGAGTCTGTTCAGGCTGGTCTGTAGGACAGGAAGGCAGAAATAAGATTCCAAAATGTCACACATACAGTATTCATTTTATTTTGGAGGCTGTTATATTTGGGTTTACACCCATGTGAATAATTTCGTAAGGCACCTACCATCTTCACTACTGCTGTCCTTCATTACCAATGGGTGGTAGCGGGGGAGTTTGGAGAGGGGCTGTCTTCTGCTTTTGGCATTCTGGTGCTCCTGCATGTTCCTGTGCTGCTCAGCAACCTGCAAAAGAAATAGATTATTGCTGAGATACAAGTCGTGGTGCAAATAGCAGATCCTAAAGTTTTTAATGTAAAAAAGTGATATTAAAAGTCCGGTTATTATATATAAAACAGGTTATACTTACCTGCTCTGTGTAATGTTTTTGCACAGGAGCAGCCCCAATCCTCTTTTGGGATCAGTCATTGGCGATACTGGCAAGTGCCACCATAGAAAGACAAATTTTCTATGGGGGGGGGGGGGGGGGGGGGGGGCACTTGTGCAGGCTCACCAATGAGGCACCCTGTCTGTCTATTGACACAGGGCAGCTCAGCCCCAACCTCTGCTTCACAGAGTTTGATTGACAGCCGCAGGAGCCAATGGCTCCTGCTGACATCCATCTGTCCAGTGAGGTGGGAGAGTGTTTCCCAGTTATTCTTATTGCTAAAGGAAGCATTCTTGATTCTATAAACCAGCCTCAGCATAACCGCTCATGGTTAGCAAAGGGGGCAGAACGGTATAAACTCTCTCCTTCCAAAAACCATTTTAGATTGCCAACTCCATTTGAAATGGATTTGTGATTTTCCCCAGCTACTGGAGGTTCATAAATACACTATAACCAATAGTATTGGGACACCTGTCTTTACTTACACACACACACACACACACACACACACACACTTTAATGGCTTCCCAGTCTTAGTGCATAGTGTTCAATATTGAGTTGGCTCCGCCCTTTGCAGCTATAACAGCTTCAACTCTTCTGGGAAGGCCGTCCACAAGGTTTAGGAGGGTGTCTATGGGAATGTTTGACCGTTCTTCCAGAAGAGCATTTGTGAGGTCAGGCACGGATGATGGACGAGAAGGCCTGGCTCACAGTCTCCGCTCAAATTCATCCCAAAGGTGTTCTATCAGGTTGAGGTCAGGACTCTGTGCAGGCCAGTCAAGTTCCTCCACCACAAACTCGCTCATCCATGTCTTTATGGACCTTGCTTTGTGCACTGGTGCGCAGTCATGTTGGAACAGGAAAGGGTCATCCCCAAACTGTTCCCACAAAGTTAGGAAGATGAAATTGTCCAAAATATTGTGGTATGCCGACACCTTAAGAGTTTCCTTCACTCGATCTAAGGGGCCAAGCCCAACCCCTGAAACCCCCACCAGAATATCTCCTCCACCAAATGATTTGGACCAGTGTACAAAGCAAAGTCCATAAAGACATGGATGAGCCAGTTTGGGGTGGAGGAATGTGACTGGCCTGCACAAAGTCCTGACCTTAACACCTTTGGGATGAATTAGAGTGGAGACTGCGAACCAGGCCTTCTCGTCCAACATCAGTGCCTGACCTCACAAATGGTCAAACATTCCCATAGATACACTCCTAAACCTTGTGGACGGCCTTCCCAGAAGAGTTGAAGCTGTTATAGCTGTAAAGTGCGGAGCCAACTCAATATTGAACCCTACGGACTAAGACTGGGATGCCATTAAAGTTCATGTGTGTGTAAAGGCAGGCGTCCCAATACTTTTGGTAATTGTGCATATGGCACCCCAACTTTTAAGGAACCCCATTTTAGGTCTAGCAGTAGATAAACACTTTTAGGACAGTACCCAATCTACTCTAAGAGCACAATTGGAAGACGGAACAGAGTATTGTCACCCTAGAACAGGAAGTGGCAGGAGAATGAACCTAGGATTTAAAATTAAAAGCGACAGATAAAAAGAGAAAATTTGATTGCTAAAGTCACTGTAAAGGCCACTACTCTGCTCAGGTTCCCCAGACGGTGCTCCTGGCCACTTTTACAATGAGTCCTCCGCGCACCCCCCCCCCCCCAATAGAAAGCCACTTTCTTGGTGTGGTCTCGTGGAGTCTCCACCCAAGCCCCCCCGGATCCCTTGCCCTAAGATTAGGCTGACAAGAGCAGCTATCAATCCACCCTGTAAGAAGGGACAGAGCTGCCGCTCTTGTGCACATTACAAGATTGAGATCAGGTAAGGATGAGGAGGGCTTGGTGGGGGGGGGGGGGGGATCCTCTGCAACAGAAGGCTTTAGCTTTAGAACCACCTTAAAGCTTAGATGAGAGATTTTAGCGAATTACATCTACTACCACAGCTGACTCTTACCTCTTCCAGTTCGTGTTCGGTGAAGCTGCCCATGGAGCTGGTTTTCTTCTGCACTGCAGATTTGCCTTTGGAATAGCTGTTGGCACCGCTCATCTTCCTAGACATAGATCTCTCCTGGGAGTCGGAATCAGAGTCCGATGAGGCCGCACTGTCCGCGGAGCTGTCCTGCGATGAAGAGGAGCTGTCTGCACTGGAGGACGACGGGCTGGCCGGGTTGGAGTATAGAGTGTAACTTTCTGGCATGCCATAATTTTCAACATTTTTCAAAGTTTCATATTGTTGTCCAGAAGACCCTGAAATATGAAGGCAGAGTGAAACTGAAGGGAAAAAAAAAAATAAAAAGCCAAACAAAAAAAAAAACAAAAAACAAAAAAACAAAAAACAAAGTCCATCGCAGACTTTCAACCAGGGTTCCCACAAAGATGGTTAGAGGTTCCATGACCAGTGGCAAATTTCCCAACTACACACCCCACTAATATTGGGGGGACAGACTCCCATCATCCACACTGGGGGTTATCAGAACTGGCCAACACTGGGGAGTCTAAAGAGGGGAGACAAAAGCTTGAACTTCCAAAAGACCCAACACCTAAACACAAGCAACAAGACTTTGTATATGCAGTTCAGGGTAATGAGGACTACAAACACTTGTTCATGGGGGGGGGGGGGGGGGGGGGGGGGAGTGACACACACTATAACAAAAATAACCTCATTGCTGGAGTGGAGAGTACACTTCCACTTTAACCACTTGCGGTCCGGGCCATAGCCGAATGACTGCTACAGCGCGGACCTCAATCTCCGGGAGGACGTCATCCCCTGTACACGCGCTCCGCGCGCTCCCTGCAGGGCGCGCGGTGTGCACGCTGTGATCACCGAGTCACGGAGACTCGGATGATCACAGATCCGAGTAAGGGGCCGGTCCCGGCCCCTTACCATGTGATCAGCTGTCAGCCAATGACAGCTGATCACATGATGTAAACAAGACTCGGTGATCGGTTTCGTTTTCTCCTCACGCTGAGAGCGTGAGGAGGAAAAAAAAGCCGATCACCGGCTTATGTGAAAGGGACATCGGTCCCCGAAGAGGAAGGAGGCACAGATGCCTCATCTGTGCCTCCAAGTGCCATTTGTTATTGCCACCTGCCAGTGCCCACAAGTGCCACCAACAATGCCCACAAGTGCCACCTATCAGTGCTGCCATCAATCAGTGCCCAACACTGCCACCCATCAGTGCCCATCACTGCCACCTAACGGTGCCCATCACTGCCGCCTCATCAGCGTACATCAACGAAGGAGAAAAATTACCTGTTTGCAAAAATTTATAACAAAATATAAAAAATATATAATTTTTTTTTTTTAAATTCTGTCTTTCAATTTTTTTAACAAAAAATAAAAAAAACGCAGAGGTGATCAAATACCATCAAAAGAAAGCTCTATTTGTGGGAAAAAAAGTATAAAAATTTCATTTGGGTACAGTGTTGTATGACCGCGCAATTGTCATTCAAAGTGCGACAGCGCTAAAAGCTGAAAATTGGTCTGGACAGGAGGGGGGTTTAAGTGCCCAGTAAGCAAGTGGTTAAAGGGGACACATTTCAAAGGACAGCGAAATGCACATTTTTGGAGAATGCAACTGGATCACAAAAAGGTGATCTTCTACATCAAATTGAAACCACCATCTGAGCAGGGGAGGGGGACCTTCAACATAGAATGCCGTTTTACCATCTCTACCCCCCCCTCACACACCACACACACACACTTTGACAATTCACACCTCCAGTATTGCAAATCAAGGAATCAACACCTATGCAAGATTCAAGACACCAAAAGATGGGATAGGGCAATTTTTCACACCTCATCTTGGTCTTGCACAAAGATCTGCCCTGATACATTCCAGTGATTGGATTAAGGCGTCTGGGACAACTGTGTGAATACACATGTTGGGGGTTATCTGACACCCATTGGAACTGAGTTGGCGTGGATAAGCTATGAAATATATCTTGAACACTACAGAATAAGTATAGTTGAAGAGGACTAACCACTACTAGATATACCATGACCTGGAACAACGAGCATCTTCAGACAGGGGCAGATTCCCCCCCCTCTCACACCCAATGGTAGAGATTACTGACCACCAATGCATGAGGACACTACACCAACTGTGCAAAGGGGGGCACTTTACCACCAATTTCAAGGAGAACTTCTCCATGGACCTCCAATATCAAGGGCTCTTATCCTACAAGACCAGCGTTAGACATTTTCCCCACCATGATCACCACTGCAAATTTTTTTTTTTTTAATTAAAAAAACGGACCTCTCAAGTAAGCAGGCATGTCTCGCTCCTAACCACTGGTATAGTACTGGTATAGAATGTTGAAGAATGATCTGCTGTTAAGGCTGGTGTAAGGTCCTCCTATTTTGTTTTCAATCTTTCTTTATTAAATTTTCATTTCATATAAACAATCATAAACATCCCAGCTTCATAAAAAGGTATCTTTCAGTTATACAAGACATTTCATAACAAATTCTTCACATTTCTTTTACATAAAAAAAAAAAAAAAACACACACACACACACCACACACACACACACACGTTTTCTAATGTCCTTCGTCACCAAATATTCTTATCCCAAACCCCTAAAAATCTATCATCCCTTACCCCTCCCCCCCTCTATCTATCTTTTCCATTCATATCACACTCATACAAAAAAAAAAAAAAAAAATTAAATAAAAAAAAAGTTTTGTTCCTTTATCCTTAATTCCTTATATAGATATATATATATTCCATTATTTCATGCGATGCCTTGAACTCATCCCAATTTTGCCAAATCTTAGGAAGTTGGTTTGTAATATAACCTTCCTCTCTTATTTTTTCCTCCATATATTGTATCTCGTTCATCTCACATATCCAATCTACTATTGCTGGACTTTTTGATTTTTTCCAGTTTCTTGCTATTATTGTTCTGGCTGCTGATGTCATATGGTGAATGATATCTTTAAGCTTCTTTATTGATTTTGGCATCAGGGATAGTAGTGAAGTTTCTATACTCGGGATCACCCTTACTCCTGAAACTTTATAATAAATATCAAATATTTTATTCCAGAATCCTTTCACCAGATGACATCCATACCATATATGTTCCATTGTACCCTTATCTGCTTTACATCTCCAGCACAAATCAGTATTTCCCTTATTAAATCAAATTTAGAGTAACTGGGCTCCTATACCATCTCATTACTATTTTGTAATTCCTTTCCTGGTGTTTATTTGCAATGGTTGTTCTATGTATGGTCTTAAAAACTCTCCCATTCTGCCTCCAGCAGTGGTCTCTCCAATACTTCTTCCCATTTTTTTACGCTCCCTATCTCTTTAAGGGGGCTGTCCGGGATTAAATCATCGTATATTTTTGATAATTTCTTAATTGGGGACTGCTCTCCCAGTAGTAGTTTTTCAAACTTGGTTAATGGTCTATTTATCCTAGTTATTTTCTGTCCTATAAAACGTCTGAAGTTGTTGGTACTGCAACCATTTTTTTTCATTTTCTGTTCCCATTTCCTTCAATGCTGGTATTTTCCCATTTTCCAGGATTTGTATTAGTCTTATATCCTCTGCATTATTCCATTTTAAAAAGTTTTTGCAGCTCATTGCTGGAGGGAATTCAGGATTGGAGAATAGTGGAGTCATTGGTCCAGTCGTGGTAGAGAGCTTCCCGCATTTCATTATGCCGTCCCATATCTTTAACGTTGCGTTTACAAAGAGTGTCATTTCCTCTCTCCTGGGGTCCTCCTATTTTACCCAGTTTTTAGCTTGCTCCTTTGGGAGGTAGGCATGGTACACCCACATACTATCAATCCATCAACCCCACCCCCAGCTGATCGCGCATTTGTCATCGTCTAGCTGATGACCCATACCTGGTTCTGTGTCCTCCAGACTGCACTCCTCCTCCTTGACTTCATTCACACAGGTGGTCTCCATTTCACACTGCACCTCCTTGAAGTCCTCATTTTGGTTCAGTCTGGGACCTCCAAACACACCCGGTGCCGCTTGGTTCCGATGCGGTGTTTGGTCACACTGATAAAAACAAAAAAAAAACAAAAAAGTCAACTACATTACAAGAGGAGCAAAGTATGAACTATGCCCACTATAGCAGTGATCACCCACATGCAGGCTAAAAGATATACATTTTAAAAACAAGCCTTCAGCCTGATGGTGGTAGAGTGCCTTGGTTTGATACTGTAATTGTCACATACAATTATTTGTTTTGGGGGGGGGGGGGGGGGGGGCACGACACCACACATACACCCCCAAAATGGAGCTGGGCATCCAGGCTTTGATGACAGTCGGCAGTGATAAGGGCTTAATCCCCACACACACACACATTAGTTTTGGTTGAACAGAACTCTTTACCAGCTCTATCTTGGGTATTTCTACCTTCGATGAACAAGTATAAATCTACCTCTTAAATGGTCACTCACCTTTTCTTTTGTTCGGATTCGTTATGTTCATCCACAAACTCTGCTGCCTCCGGGGTGGGCTGGGTGTGGTCGATAGCCGTGAAGTCTTTTCCCGCTTTCCACTGTTTGGTAACGCTCGGGCTGGAACTTGCGCACAAACACATCCATCGAGATCTTCACCATGTCTTTTCGGCAGGAACACTGGAAAAAAACAAGTTCAGGCTTTAAATTAAGTTTTCTCAAGAATGAAAAAAAGTTTGTGGGTTTAAGTGGTTGGGTGTAACATGTCGGTGGGAAAAAAAAAAAAAAAAAAAAAAAAAAAAAAAAAAAAAAAAAAAGAAGTGGGGGTTTAATGAGAAAAAATTGCCACTTACATTTTTACATGCATGTTTCTGAAAAACTTCCCGAGGGGATGGGGGGGAGGGGGGGGGGACTATGTTCACCTGTCTGTACTCTGCTGACAGATCTTATCAGTTGTAATCTTCATTTGATTACGGTCTGTCCTTACAAAGTGTTAACCCAGTCATGCCCACTCTGGCTAGCCTTTGACAATTTGAAATGCCCAGTGGGTGGGAAAATTCAGGCATCACGTCATCACTATCATTGGTCACATAATCGGAAGCCACTCCGGCCAACTGCCAATCCGTAGCCCGGACCTTGTCTGCAACAGTGAGCGTGTTCTCGGCACAAACAGCCAAAGTCAACTGACTTCACACCAAGTTGGCATTTTAAAAAAAATCAATCGCAAACCTTCCTTTGTAAGCATGGAGCACACCTCTACCTGCCCTTTACTCTTTTTGGACCACAGCCATCTATTGATCCATCTGAGCTCTGTATGGATACAATTGTTTCTATTCTACAGAACGCTGTTTAAACTGGCATTTACTTTTGATGACCAGACCAGGCACCTGGATGACATTTAATTGCAACCCAGTCAATGAAACATTTGTTCTTTGCATTTGTAATGGCCAGCTGTCTTTTAGTCAGAACGGATTTAGGGATCAATGTTATTTTAGGGTGTTCAAAGGAGAACTGTTTAAGGCATAACCCCCCCCCCCCCAAGTTGATCCCACCTGGGCAAATACTTTCCTTTGTCTTCAATCCAGACTCCTTCACAGTGCGGCCCTACCTGGAGCTACAGAACTTTTGTTCAGAAAGCATCCTTCATAGGTCCTCTTCATTCTGTACATTCACACTAAGGCCCCATTTAATCCTATGGATTACTTACAGCTTCCAGAGGAATACTTCTTCCCAAAAGAAGCACGTTGGGGGAGATTTACTAAAACTGGTTTTCTACGCAGAACTGCACCAATCAACTTCCAGGTTTTATTGTCAAAGCTTAATTGAACAAGCTGAAGTTAGAAGCAGAAAGCAGATTAGTTACTATGTACAGCTGCACCAGATTCTGAGTGCTCCAGTTTTACTAACTCTCCCCCCACTGTTTGCAGGCACATCCCTTTAACCAAAGAAAGAAACAAGAGAGCGCACCAGCCTAGCGCATTATCCTTGGCAAATTTTAATAAATTAAAAACAAGGTAAAAAGCTACTCACAAAAGTCGCAGGTTAATTTTGCATATCAAACGCACAAAGGCAATAGTTCCAGTGGTAGGCAGCTGTCCAGATCCCAGGAGGGAGGCACACGGACCGCCGCTGGCTTACGCGTTTCGAAGGTTTGACCTTCTTCCTCAGAGCCTTCGAAACGCGTAAGCCAGCGGCGGTCCGTGTGCCTCCCTCCGAGTAGCTTTTTACCTTGTTTTTAATTTATTAAAATTTGCCAAGGATAATGCGCTAGGCTGGTGCGCTCTCTTGTTTCTTTCTTTGTTTTTCACTATTAGGATAATCCCATCCTTCGAGAGCAGCAAAGCCGAAGCCCATAGCCCCTCTTGAATTTCTTTAGCTAACACACCAGTGCGCAAGAGTACTTTTTTCGTGTTTCTATACATCCCTTTAACCCCCTTTCTGCCTAGGCCAATTTTGAGAGAGAGAGAGAGAGAGAGAGAGAGAGAGAGAGAGAGAGAGAGGAGAGAGAGAGAGGAGAGAGAGAGAGAGAGAGAAGAGAGAGAGAGAGAGAGAGAGAGAGAGAGAGAGGAGAGAGAGAGAGAGAGAGAGAGAGAGAGAGAGAGAGAGAGAGAGACTCCGTTCTGTCAGGGGAGGAGAGTCTAAGCAAATGAAAAATGTCATAAATCTAGTCCCATTTTGTATACGCTAAAATATTTGCGCAAACCAATCAATATACACCTATTGCGGTGTAAAAAAAAAAATACATAAAGCGACCTAAACTACTTTTTTGTGGTAAAAAAAAAAAAAAAAAAAAAAAAAAAAAAAAAGAGTTTTCAAAATAGGTCTTTTTTTTTTTTTTTTTTTTTTTAAAACAAAGATTTTTATTTAGTTTTTCTGAATACAAACAAAAAAGGGGTGAACAGCGTATATCGTACATCAACAGGTAACAGACTGTGATAAAGATAATTACAGCCAGGAAAATCGTGCATTAACCCTACAATTGTAACACCTGTGCATGACCCACGAGGGCTATCATGTGGGATGATAAATATTGTCTCCTATCACCAGTCACCCCCTTGGGAACTCGCTGTGACTTGGTGGTGGAGTCATCCTCACAAATCCATGCACATTTCCGTTTTGGTTTTTACAAGTAAGAAGAGTATTAATACATGGTTAACGCTCCATAGGTCGACTATAGAGCAGTTGATTCAGATGTACTGTCTAGCTTACTTATTGTAATTTTCGTCTATTCAGGTCAATACCTAGACCAGCCTTTCAACCCAACTCTCGCGCATGCCCCCCCGCCTCCTCGAGGCGTCAGGGGCCCTGCAATGTCATACTTTCTAATAGAAGAAATGAAAGAGGTAAGAGAAAAGGAAAGAAAATGCAGTAGTCAAAGAACTGCCAATGAAAGAGAAAAAGAAGAAAAAAAAAAAAAAAAAAAAAAAAAAAAGGGGGGGGGGGGGGGGGTGAGTAAAGGCGATTTAAGAAGGTTCACTTGCGTGAGGGAGTAAATGAGGTTGTATGTACGTATCCAAAATCTCCTCACTTTAGGGCATGTCCACCAAGTGTGGAACATGGTGCCATCTGTATTACATCCTCTAAAGCACCGAGGGGGGGGGGGGGGGGGCACCCCTGGGACGAAGGTAGCTATCCTTTCCGGGACCATGTACGATCGCATCAATACCTCTTTGATAGAGGCGAACTATAATCGATTTAGATGCATTTTGTATTACTTTGCTCCATTCTTCTGGTGATAGGACTGTGCCCATATCTTGTTCCCATTTTTGCATGTAAAATAGTTTTTGGGAGGTCGAGGCCAAGATGTTATATATCAGTGATATGTGACCAGTGTGCTTATCGAAAGTCCTGCAGAGATTTTCCATTGAGGAAAAAGTAGTGAGATCTGAGGTGCGATTC